>CAUYPK010088544.1:0-24726 GCA_963574355.1 Loris lydekkerianus
TTTTTTAATGTAAATTATACCACTGGCTTATCATTTCTTTAAATGTAGAATATAAATTTCTTAACACAATAACTAAGAAAATGCCAGGAAGGCTATGTTAACCAGTGTGACGAAAATGTGTCAAATGGTCTATAAAACCAGCGTATGGTGCCCCATGATCGCATTAATGTACACAGCTATGATTTAATTAAAAAAAATGTGAAAGAAAAAAAGAACTAACGATGTGCAAATAAAATTGTACACACGTAGGGAGAACTAAACAAACTTGTTTTATACGATGATAATGCTGTGGCTGGCTGTGTGCTATGATGACGCCATGGCACTCTACCCAGGGCGGCAGAGTGAGACTCTATGTCAAAATAAATAATAAAACAAAATAAAAATGCTGAGGAACTGTAAAAAGGCTAGAACTGGAATATTGTACAATAATAGCACATAAGTTTGGATGAAATGATGAGAGACAGAATCCTAAGGTTCTAGTATCATGTGTGTGTGTGTGTGTGTGTGGAGGGGGGGTGTTAAGGTAGTAAGCTTCCAGGTCTTTTAGGTTAAGAATGTGTGATAAAAATTCAAAAGTAATCACAAAGAGAAAGGATTAGAGTGTATAACTTCCAAATCAGCAGAGGAAGTAAAAGTAATGAGGGGAAAACCAAAACCCTCTTAATCAAAAAAGTAAAATAAAACAAAAGAACAAAAGATCTCAGCCAAAGTAAGCAGATAGAAGAGGAAATATAGAAAACACAGAAGTAAAAAGCAAAATGTAAGATACCAGAAACACACTCAAACGTATTAGCAATCACTTTAATTAAAAATGGACTAAACTCTAAATAAAAGAAAGCATGTCAGAAAGAACTAAAGAAATAAAACAAAACAAATTAATGCCCTATTCGCTAATTATAATAAACATGCCTAAATTATACATAAGGGCATGAAAAAGCTGGAAGTTAAAGTATAGAAAAAAAAAATGCTATGCAAATACTATTCAAAACCAAGCTATACAGCCATATTAGATGAAGTCAAATTTAAACCAAAAAAAAAATTAATGATAGATTTACTTGATAATAAAAGTTTTAAATTTCTGGAAACCTAATGATGTTGCAACGAAACCTAATGATAATAATACAAATGCAAAGTATACTCCCTTAGTAAGCAATTTCAATCTGTTTCTATCAATTATTAATATGATAAAGAAAAAAAGCGATAGAAAAATCTGAAAAAGACTTTTAATCTACTGAACAAAAATAGAGTATACATATTTTTCTCAAGCACATACAGAACATTTATAAAAAACTGCCAAATACTAGGTCTAAGGGCTCATATAGCATAAATAATGTTCTCTAATGATGGTGAAATTAAAGTAGAAGTCAGCAACAAAAAGAGAAAAATATCCTTATATTTAGAAAAGTGAAGACTCACTCTGTCCATCAAAGCATCATGGCAGATATTTGATAAGGGTTTTTTAGAATAGAACAGCAATGCCAGCACTACATATCAAAAATTCTGAGATGCAGTAGAATTGACATTGAAAGGAAAATTTATTTTGAAAATGTTTATGCCAGAAAAAAAGAAAGCTTAAAAATCAATGTGCCAGGAGATCCATTTCAGCAATTAGAAAAGGAACAGCAAAATAAACATAAAATGTTAAAGGAAGAAACTAATAAAGGCAAAAATTAATGTAGCAAACAAAGATATAATAAAGAGAACCAACCAAGTCAGGAGTTAGTTCTTGAAAGTTAGTAAGAAAGATGAACCTCTGCCGGTGCCTGTGGCTCAGTGGGTAGGACGCCAGCCCCATATACTGAGGGTGGCAGGTTTGAACCCGGCCTCGGCCAGTTAAAAAATAGCAGTGACAACTGCAAAAACAACAACAAAAATAAAGTCTCTTAAAAAAAAAAAGAAAGAAAGAAAAGAAAGACAAACCTCTGGTGAAATGAATTTGGGGGTGGGGGGGTGGGGAAACACAATGAAAAACATAACCATAGATACAGCAAAGATTTAACAAAAAATAAGAGATCACTATGACTGATTTTATGCCAATAAATTTGAAAGCAGATACAAAAAGGACAAATTCCTGAGGACTGGGGCAGGAGGTTAACTTCAGAAGAAACAGACAGGCTTAATAGTTCTATGCCAATTAAAGTAATTAGATCAGTAGTTTAAAAATTTTCCGCAAAGATAACACTAGACTAAGACAAGACACTTTTATAGGCAAGTTTTACCAAATGTTTAAAATACATATCATCACAATCTTATACTAAATCTTCAAGGAATAGGGGAAAAAATAAAAGGAATACTCTCTGACTCATTCTTTTTTTTTTTTTTTTTTTTTTTTGTGATTCTCTTGCCTCAGCCTCCCAAGTAACTGGGACTACAGGCATCTCTGACTCATTCTAAAAGACCAATTAAACCCTGTTATCAAAATCAGATGAGAAAAGAATGAGAAATGAGAACTATAGGAAAACGCAACTCATAAAAAAGGATGCAAAAATCTTGAATTGATGTAAAGATAACACATTATAATCAAGTGGGTGGATCCCAAGAATGTAAGAATTATTTAACCTCAGAAAAATCTGTAAATTAACTCATCATACATATAAATTGTAGTTAGCCATATAAAACAACCTCAATAGATTAGAAAGAGTATTTGATAAAATCCAATGCTCATATATTCTAAAATTCTTAACAAATTAGGAATAAAAAGGAATAACTTGATATCCCCTGTCACCACGTCTTTTTTTTTTTTTTCTTTTTTTTTTGAGATAGGCCTCAAGATGTCACCCTGGGTAGAATGATGTAACATCACAACTCACAGCAACCTTCAACTCCTGGGCTCAAGCAATTCTCTTGCCTCAGCCTCCCCTAGTAGCTGGGACTACAGACGCCCACCACAATGCCTGGCTATTTTTTGGTTGTAGCTGTCATTGTTGTTTGGCAGGCCTGGGCTGGATTTGAGCCCACCAGCTCTGGCATATGTGGCTGGCGCCTTAGCTGCTTGAGCTACAGGTGCCGGAGCCACCGCTCCTTTTCAATGTCATACTGGAAGTCCTAGTTAATGCAATAAGAAAAGGAAATAAAAGATATACAGACAAGGAAGGAAGAAATAAAACTGTTTATAGATGATATAAAATACATGTAGAATACAGAGATCAAAAAAACCCTAAAATGTTGAACTAATAAGCAATTACAGCAAGGTTGCAGGATATAATGTTAATATATAAAAGTCAATCACTTTCCTACATACCAGCAACAAACAAGCAGAATTTGAAATTAAAAATACAGTATCATTTACATTAGCAGCCCCTAAAGTAGTATAAATCTAACTACTTCAGTTAGGAGTTTGATAGGAAGACTTGATACTGTCAAGAGGTAAGTTCTTCCTAATTTGATCCATAGATTCAATTCAATCCTAATCAAAATCCCAGTTATTTCTATTTCCAGTATCAATTAACTAATTCTAAAGTATATATGGAAAAGCACAAACTACACTCCTTGATGTTTACCCAAAAATACTGAGAGAGAACAACCAATACTGAGAGAGAACAACCAAGTCAGAGGATTGACACTGCTTGACTCTAAGAGTTTGTAGCAAGCTGCAGTCATCAAGACAGTTTAGTATTGGCATAAGAGCAGACAGACAGATCAGTGGGACAGAATAGAGAGCCCAGAAATAGACCCACACAGCTATGGTGAACTGATCTTTAACAAAGGAGCAAAACAGTGCAGAAAAGACAGCCTTTTCCACAAATGATGCCAGAACAAGTGGACATCCACATGCAGAAAAAAAGAAAAGAATCTAGACACAGATTTCGCAAAAATTAACTCAAAATGGTTTATAGACCAAAATGTAAAACACAAAATCTATAAATAAACCCAGAAAGTAACACGTAGGAGAAAATCTTGGTGACATTAGGTTTGGCAATGAGTTTTTAGATACAACACCAAAGGGATGACACATGAAACTTTGAAATGTTGCATAAGCTGGTCTTCATTAAAATGAAGAACTTCTCAGCAAAAGACATAATCCAGTGAGTGAGAAGATAAGCCACAGGCTGGGATAAAATATTTGCAAAAGACCCTTCTGATAAATGACTGTTATTTAAAATATACAAACAATTTTTAAAATTTAACAATAAAAAAACTGATTAAAAAATAGGCAAAATATCTGACCAGATATCTTATATAGATAGCCAACAAGCATACAAAAAAATGTTCAACATTACACGTCATTAGGGAACTGAAAATTAAAACAATGCTGAGATACCGCTACACACCTATTAGAATAGCACAGAGCCCAGACTGACAATGGCAATCGCTGGTGAGGATGTGGAGCAACAGGAACGCTCATTTTCTGGTTGTCAGGAGTGCAAAATGGCCCAGCCACTTTGGAAGACAGTTTCTTACAAAACTAAACATTCTCTTAACATACAATCCAGGAACTACACTCCTTGATTGATGTTTACCCAACATCACAAAAACCTGCATATAGAAGATTACAGCAGCTTTATTCATAACCACCAAGACTTGGAACCCACCAAGGTGTGATTAAGTAGGTGAATGAATAAAAGAACTGCTGTGCAGCCCAACAATAGAATATTATTCAGTGTTAAAAAGCAATGGGCTATCAGACCATGAAAAGACATAAATGTGTATGACTAAGTGAAAACAGCTAATCTGAAAGGGTTCATGCTGTATGAGTCCAATGATACGACATTCTGGAAAATTAAAAACTATATAGAGATGGAGAGGGACTTTACCTAACAAATGCAATCAGTGTAACCTGGCTTATTGTACCCTCAATGAATCCCCAACAATTAAAAAAAACAAAAAACTATAGAGACGGTTAGCAACTGCTAATCTTTTTGAATAGGCAGAGCACAGAGGATGTTTAGGACAGTGAAACTATTCTGTGTACTATAATGGTGGATATATGTCATTACATTTATACATGTCATTATGCTTTTGTCAAAATTCAAGAATGAAACCTAATGCAAGCTACAGACTTTGGGTGATAATGGTGTGCTGAGATAGGTTTATTGTATGTGTGAAGGGAAGGGATTTATGGGAATTTTATGTACTTTCCACTGACTTTGCTGTAATGAAAACTGCTCAAAAAATAAATTCTACTAGGTGTGGTGGCTTATGCCTGTAACACTAGCACTCTGGGAGGCCAAGACAGAAGGATTGCTTGAGCACAGAAATTTGAGACCAGCCTGAGCAACAGCAAGACCCTGTCTCTAGTGAAAATAGAAAAACTAAGGCAAGAGGATTGCTTGAGCCCAAGAACTTGAGGTTGCTGTGAGCTAAGATGCCATGGCACTCAGTCAGGGTGCCAGAGTGAGACTCTCTCTCAAAAAAATAAAAATAAAAATAAATAAATTCTATTTAAAAAACAGAATGCCTTTAATCTGATAGAGGTTATTTGTGAAAATCCTACAGAAAACATTACACTCAGTGGTACAATATTGGAAGCATTTAAAATCAGGAATAAGACGAGGATGTTTACTATCATTGTTACTTCTCAAAAAGAAAAGAAAAATTGAAAAAGAAAAAATAAAATGGTCAATATTCCCATCTATGGAAGTCTGCACAGAAATCTCAAAAGGATCTGTAAAAAATTAATAAAAACAATAAGAGAATTTAGCAAAGTTGCTGAATATAAGATAAATACTAAAAAAGGAATTGTATTTCTATTCAGCAGGAACAAAAAAAAAAAGTTTTTAAAAGAGATATAATTCACAATAGCAACAAAAACCCTAAGAAACTTATGAGTAAATCTTGAAAAGAAAGATACATGTATGGAGAAAAATATAAAACCCTGTAGAAATTCATTAAAAAATAACATGTTTCTAGATAAGCATAATCATAAAGAGGTCCGTCTTACCCCAAATTGAAGTAAATGGAATGCCAATCAAAATTTCAACATGGGTTTTCATGGAAATTTAAAAGTTGATTTTAAAATCTATGGAAGAGCAAGAATAACCAAGGAATACTTAAGGAAGACTGGAGCTGGAAATAGGAGGATGGATTTTCCTGCAAGGTATTATGGTAATTAATGTGGTGTGATATTAATGCAGGGATAGAAAAACTGACTAGGAAGAGAAGTGCCTTCCCAGACTCACAGACGCAGAGAGACCATGAGACACAGAGCGGCAGTGCAGATCACTGGACAAAGGATGGGAGGTCATAACAACTGGACATCCAGATGGGAAACATTTAAATTGGATTCCTACCTCACACCATACACTCTAACTTCTTCCAACGGATAAAAATAAATGTGAGTGTAAAATTTAAAAGTAATTTTAAAAGTGTTTCTAATATTTACCCATATTATTGTGTGTAGGTAGAATTGATTCACTCTCACCTCTGTGTAATATTACATTCTGTGAATAATTCAAACTTCAGCCATTCTCTTGTTGATGGACATTAGGGTTTCAGTTTTCTGCCAGTACCCAGCTGGCATGAACATTCTTGTTTACGTCTATTTTTGAACCTGTGGGACAGTTTCACTAGAACGTGAGCCTAGAAATCAAATTGTTCTGTTAGAGAATCTAAGATAATGCAGATTGGTTTCAGAGTGGTTATTCTGCTTTGCACTCCACCTGCAGGGTATGAAAGTCTTATTCTATGGCCTCAATAATGTTGTTATGTAACATTGCCAGTACAGCAGGTGTGAAATGGTATCTTGTGGTCTTAGTTTTCATGTAGCTGATTACTAATGAGGTTGAGCACCTTTTCATAGTTCAAGGCCATTCATGTTTCCTCTTCTGTAAAAGAGCCTTTCACATTCCTTCTCCATTTTCCTTTTCTTTTTTTTTTTTGTAGAGACAGAGTCTCACTTTACCGCCATCGGTGGAGTGTCATGATGTCACAGGACTCACAGCAAACTCCAGCTCTTGGGCTTCCACGATTCTCCTGCCTCAGCCTCCTGAGCAGCTGGGACTATAGGCACCCGCCACAATGCCCGGCTATTTTTTTTGTTGTTGCAGTTCAGCCGGGGCTGGGTTTGAACCCACCATCCTCGGTATATGGGGCCGGCGCCCTACTCACTGAGCCACAGGCGCCACCCTACTTGTCCATTTTTCTATTGGTCATTTGTCTTTTATTGATTTATAGGAATTTTTTCTTTTTTTGAGACAGTCTTACTATGGAAGCTTCAGAGAGGTAAAGTAACTTTCCCAGAGTCACACAGCACAGTTGGTCCTCAGGGAGGAAACTCCTCATCCCTCCTAAGACTGGGGAGTTGCTGGTGGGTCCTGACGGCTGCTGGTCCGCAGTAGGGGGAAAGGAAACAGCCTTACTTGGCCCTACGTCAGAGCCACACTGTGGTTCCAGCTGTATCACACATGAGGGGCACCATGATTCTCACCTGAATGTAGGGTGTACAGGTGAGAGGTAAAAAGTGGGAGAAGGGCCGAGTTCAGCCAGGGCCTGGTGGAAGGACACCCTCCCCACCCAAGTGCCAGCTCCTTCACTGGGACCTTCTCAACAATAGTGCCATCATCACCCCGGGGGCAGAGCAGCAGCCCCACCTGGACCCGCCGCCTCGCCTGGGCCCTCACTGGACACCTGGCCCAGCACAGAGGATTCATGGGCCAAGTTGGAAAACTGCTTGCAAGGACCGTGTTTTCCAGCAGCCTATATAAATTGGGAGAAAGGGGGTTATGAAACCCTGGGAAACGGCAACCAAAGATATCAGCTATGTTCTTGGGAAAACTTCCAGAATTATTACCCATGAGTTAACAAGAGCAGGCCACAGATTGTAGTTAACGTCCTAGCACAGCATGGCTGTGAGTGTTCTGCACATCGTGAGGCACAGGAAGTGTGTGCATGTACCTCTGTGTGCACACACACCTCACACCCCTCTGCTGCAACCCACTGGTGGGTCCTGGCAACCATACAGACAAAACCTGACTTCTCAGTGTGACACATAAGATCCTTGTCACCCCGCCCCTGAGCTCCCAGTCTAACACATAAGGTCCTTGTCACTCAGTCCCTGAGCTCTCAGTCTGATATAATGTCATGGCATGTTCTGGGCCACGTGCAGCTCTCAACACGCCTTTTATGCTCTTCCCTCTCCTGGGACACCCTTCCCACTCTTTGTACCCAGATAACTAGTATCCAGCTTTCCTCCTGAAGGGTCCCTACCTTGGTTAGGTCCCCTACACTGAGCTCCTGTTTATTTGCCTCCAGTTCCATCCTGTAGTTGTGTAACTCGGGTCACGAGTGTGTCTCCCTGTCTAGACCATGAGCAGGATTGCTTGCTGGGTAGCCCATGTTCAGCACCAGGAAGACACAGAGCAGGTGTTTGGTGACGAATGAACGTATGAATGAGTGAATGAAAGGACACACAGGAGCACAGCTGGGGACAAGCAGGAGCTGCTCTGAGCTGGGGATGGTGGCAGGGCTTCACCAATGACCCCACTCCTATGTGGTCGACAGTTCACTGGACAAGGATGACCTAAATCGACCCCACCCTGCCCTCGCCGTACCCGACTCCACAAAGGGCTCTCATGCCCAGCTCAGACACTCCCCACTCCTTTCCCACCCTCTTGGAAGCCTGTCCCCCTTGTTAACAGCCCTGGACCCAAGCTCCTGTGTACCTCACACTCAGCATCAGCCAAGGCCTGCTGCTGTGCCCAGCCTCCTCCCCAGCCCAGGGACAGCCTCGTCCTGGGTGACCTTCTGCACTGGGGCTCTTTCCCCAACCCCCCTCCTCTGTCCACCTCAACCACCCCTCCCAGACTCACATGCTACTGCAGGGGGGTCAGACAGCAAGGACAAATCTCAGCTCCAGCATGAGCTGTGTGACCTCATTGTCAGGGGCTGCGCCCAGCCAACATGGCGCTGAGAGGAAGTGCTTCCTTCTCAGCGAAGTGGTAAACAACTTTAAGGAAGTACTGCTGATTGGTCCTACAAATGCATGCTATGCCCGTGACCAGATCATGCTCCCCTGCATTGTAAGGGCACTGGACATGCCTTGTGCACGTGTACTGTTTAGTGTTTGGCTCAGCGAGGCCATACTGTTTAGTGATTGGCTCAGCTAAGCCATACAAGGTGGTGGTAGAAAAAAAAAAACGCTGATGACTGGAACCCCGAGCTGTACACAAATAAAGCATCTCCCAGCGCTCATCCGGTGTCCTCGTTCCTGCTGGTCAGTGGCGTAGCGACACCGACGGCGAGCACTTGCATTCAAGTCCTTTATTGATGATGCTGACTTCTCTAAATACAATCTTTCCAATATGATTGTTATGGATGAAACTGCGGTGTTTATGGGCCAATCATCTGAAACAACAATTGGACAGCAGGGTTCCTCCTTAGTGTACATTCCCTCTACTGCTTATGAAAGTACACGCACGTGTTTCCTGTATTTTGGCAATTCATCTGGATGGCACTAAAATCCCACCTTTAATCATTTCTAAGGGCAAGAAGGAAAAGATTGAACGTGTTTTGGGCCTTTTTATTCTTGAAACTGCAAAAGCCTGGGCCACAAAAGCAATTGTAAGGACGTGGGTCGATTTAATGCTGCCGCTTGTTATGTGAGGGAGCCAAAGAGGTCTGCTAATCTGGGATGCAGCCAGCACTCACCGCACTAAAGACATGAAGACATTTCTTCACGAAAGAAAAATAGATCAAATAATGATTCCCGCAGGAATGACGGCCTATCTCCAGACTCTTGATATTGCAATAAACAAGCCATTCAAGGACAATTTGCTCACGGAAATTAATGATTACATTGCAAATAGAATGAAGAGAAATCAGCGTGGAAACTTTGTGAAACCTAAACTGCAAGAAGTTGTGAATTGGGTGAAGAATTCATGGGAGGAAATCACTGACAGTTGCATTGCAAATGCACTGCGAGCAGGCTACCTTGACAAGAAGTACTCATGTAAAGACAGTGCTATTGCTAAACATGAGAGATTTGGTCCACTGATTCTGAAAGAAATGAAGTCACAAGAAATTCACCAGGAAATTCAGTGATTGGATTGTTATGATGATGTTCCAGAAGATGATGATATAATTGTCATTGAATAAATGAGTAAATTCTTGATACTGTAGGATTCACAGTTTGTCTGGTTTGTGTTGACAACTACTGTACTACCGTACCCTATATAGGTAATAAATTTCCTTTATTTTCATTTAACAATAAATGTGTACCGTATTTTTCTTTATGGAAAAATAAGACATCCCCTGAAAATAAGACCTAGCGCATCTTTGGGAGCAAAAATTAATATAAGACACTGTCTTATTTTCGGGGAAACAGGGTAATTGGGTTGCAAAGACAGACTACAGCCCCCATCCTGGTACCCTTATTGGTAGGCATAGGGCTGGCAGGATCCACCGCCATGAGCACCACAGCCCTAGCAACCAGACCACTCAGCCCAAGTATCAGGGCCCTCACAACCCAAATAGATTCAGAACTCCGAAACTTAGAAAAATCCATTGCTCATTTAGAGAAATCATTAAACTCACTAGCAGAAGTAGTTCTTCAAAATATAAGAGGCTTAGATTTACTATTTTTAAAACAGGGAGGGTTATGTACGGCCCTAGGAGAAACATGTTGATTCTACACCAACTACTCTGGAGTCATAAAAGACAGCTTAGCCCTGGTTAGAAAAAACCTACGTGAGCAGGAGGAGTTATAGAAACAAGACAGTAATTGGTATGAAACCTTATTTAACTGGTCCCTATGGCTAACTACCTCGTGTCAGCTAATGCTGGGCCGCTCTTACTGCTCCTGGTAGGAATAACATGTGGCCCTATCATCCGCAACCACCTCATAGCATTTATACAACAGAGATTCCAGAGAATAAATGGTATTGCATACCGGTTATCAACCACTCCCCAATGATACAGATGAATCAAGAATTTGATTCCCAGAAAGACCAGTGGGACCCAGCAAAAAGTCCCTTAAAGGCCCCTAACTGTCTCAGTCTGACCCAGCAAAAAGACCCTTAAAGGCCCCTAACTGTCTCAGTCTGAGTCCCCACACGTTTCAACACCCCCCCACCCCCACTCGGCAAAATCCAGGAACAGGTTTCAGAATAGAACAAGGAAGTTCCCTGAGTTCCCAAAGTCTCCTAGCCACAGGTAAAACAATGGTGAATGGTGAAGGCTTACTCAAGCAAAGTTTCCCAAGCTACTGAGTCTCCCAAGCTGTCCCCATGCCAACCACCATGCTGACCGCCACACTACAGCCCCCAATAGTAACCCCGCCCCAAGCTAACTGTCACATAACCCTGCTTCTGTTTTTTGCTTGCTTGCATAGCAAAATAACGGTATAAAAGTCAGCCTGCTCCTCATGTTGGGGCCATTTGCCTTTCCAGCACAGCCCCCAGTACAGGCATAATAAATCGCCATCTGATTTATACCTGAAGTGGGGTCCGAGTTTTTCTTACAAGTGGCAGTGGGTACAACACAGACCACAAAACAGTAAGATGGGATTTTTTATCAGAAGTTAGAAAGGAATACAGAAGAAGTAAAAAGCACCAGAGCTTCCAGAAGTGGGAAAATAACTAAACTAACTGGGGACTCTCTACTCCCAGTTGGGTTGGGCTCTTTATCTAGGGGTATTAGGTCTTGAGAATTACACTTGGCCAGGACTTGGCAAACAGAAACACGTTTTCATTGTTAATGAGTGTTATTGACAAAGGAATGAATGTAGTCCCTCCAGCTCATGACAAAAGGTCAGAGTGTTCCCTTCATGAACTTGCCCAAACCTAGGAAAACTGGGGTCCCCTGTCCAACCTTGAATGGGGGGGGGAGAAACCTGTATTACTTACATACTTTTTGGTCTATTCCATTTGTAAATCCAGGCACTCATTTCTCTGTGTGTTTTTTCTCAAATGCAGTATTTCTTCCTTTCCTTGTTGCTCCAAGTATAATGACATTTTTAAAAATATGACAGTTAAGGCATAGACAGCGACCCTGATCATAGAACATGAAGTCAACAAATGCATGTAAGATGCAGGGACTTGAGAAGACATGAATTTAGAAGCGTAGACTTCACTACAAACTGAAAACACAAGTTTGCTATAATGGCAAGAGGGAAACTGCCAGTCTGCAGCTGCATAAAAGGGTAGGACATACATTATTTAAACTTGTGCTGACATTTCATGAGCTCCGTTGTACGGTTTTCAGCTTTATCTCCACTGAGCTTCCCACGTGAGGGGATGTTTCAATGACCTCTGAAGTTAACTATATAAAGACAAGGCATATTTCCAAGCATCTTTTCTTAAATTGATGTCAATTAAATGTTTTTAAAATAGTAGACTATTTTAACTTTTAACTATCACATTTCAACGTACTTAAATCAGATATCAAAATTCAGGAGATTTTTTTAATTTACTAGATAAATACTTATCTTACATATTTCCTGAGTAACACAGGCTCTGAGAGATAAGAGGCCACATCAATACAGAGTAAATGCGCTGAACCACCAGATACGGTGACTGAACATTTCTGAGGGCTCACACAGATTACCAAAATTTTGACCCAGTGAGACATTTGTACTTCAAATAAATAGGGGCATTAATTTTAATGTTTTTATACTTAGTTCTTTCTACCATGAATTTGCAACTAAACATATTCATCTGTGTAAAATCAATATTATCATCGTAAAAAAAAAAAAAAAACTTAAAAAAATCCCCCTAGTCCATCAAGACATTTTGTCATTTACAAGGTTTGATTAGGAATTTCCTTACTGAAAAGCTACATAAAATCAATTTTGTCCTATACTCAACCAAAATATAAAAATTATAAATAAAAGACTGAATTATAGAATCCTGTATAATAAACAGGTCACTAGAAACATTTAGATTATAATAGCTATCAAAATAATAAAATTTGATCCTTGATTAAAAGATGTTTTAACTCCAGAAGTAAATACGAATACTACTAACAAATAGCTTACAGATGTTATTGATACCTATTCTCATTAAGCAAGCATATTGATGTCAAGGCTCTCAAAGTAAAGGTGAGCAAAGGTGCTGACAAACCACGATGAGCTTATGGTCTAAATTCTTATCCATAAAGTAATTACAAGGTTCAGGGTATTTTTCAAATCTTCCCAAAGTAGCTATCCATGAGGACACACACCCCAAGACAGACACAAGATCTCACAGGAGGACAGGACCAGGATTACTTCATCTTTGGAGTTTGTGGCTGAAGTTTTTCCACTTTCTTCATCACACTGGAATTAGATTATTAAAAATAAATTTTTAAAAAGTAAAACTTACCCATAATTTTAAGTAAAAATTTAAAAACAACATTTCAAAATAAAATATGAGCCCACCAGGAAACACAAACACGTGCTGAATGATGGCTTTACAAACCCAGCCTGGCTAGGACACGAGTCCTCCTCCCTGCGCCTTTCTGATCACAGCAGAGCACTCTGCTTTAGACACTCTGCACGTGGCTTTCACCATCCTCCACACCAGCTCTCTCTTCTTAGTTGAAAGCAATTTACACATCACCCAATCTTTAGATCCATAATTAAAAAATAAAATTCATACAGAAGATACAACAAGAAACGTGACAAAAACCAACCCAGAAAATATAAGTACTATCAATCTAAAAAACTGTCAAAAATCTGTTCCATATTTGTATTTTTATAATATTTAAGATAACTGTTAGTATATACTTGTCTCCTTGGCAAATTTTAATGGTGCTCGGGAATTAACATAGCAACCTTCCAAGAAAATGTATGAAAACTGATAAATGTATGTAATCATACCAATAAAGAACTCGCACACTCTGTTATCAAACATCCTTTTAAAGAGACATCGTATATAAATTTATTCAAACATTTCCGAATTGGCACCGGGGATAAAGGATGTCATTTTCAGTCTATTCCTTTTCTTACAAATTATTTTAATTCAACTAATATGAACACAAAGGATTTATACTATTACTTAGCTGAATCCATCAACAATAGAAATATAATAAATATTTAATGCTATCAAACTCATTCAACCCCTGCAACGTTTCATATCAGTGATCAAATATTTATCTTTCAATCTCTATCACTGACAAATTACATCTCTAGATACAAAATTTTATATAGTTTTTCAAACTGTATCTTAACATACTAAAGTCTTCAAGATTATAAAATTAGTCTATGAAGTGTGTAACTATCAAAAGTTATTTCTATTAATCTTTTGAACAACTCCTAGCATTTTGAGGTATGTTTCTGAATAAATTTAAAGACTACCGTATCTACTCGAGGATAAGCCGAGTTTTTTCGGCACAAATTTTGTGCCAAGTTCGGGTTTTTCGGCATAAATTTTGTCCCAGAAAAACTCGGCTTATACTCGAGTATATAGGTGCATTATTTTCCTGTGATTACAATAATAAATTACCAAAAGCTAGAAGGTGAAAACTATAGAAATGCATTCTTTCATAGTTCCGGAGGCCAGGAAATCAGAAATCAAGGTGTGGGTGGGGGTAGGCAGGAGATCTGCTCTGAGCCTCCATCCAAGTTTGACACAGCTGCCCACAAACCTTGGCATGTCTTGTCTAGCAGCAATTTCGCTCCAGTCTCTGCTTCTGTTTAATATTTTCTCCTCTTCTGTGTGCTTCTCTTCTATTGCTCTTTCACAAATACACCAGCCATTGATCCCGGGCCCTGTATGGCTGATCCAGGATGGCCTGTGCATCTCATGATCCTTGATGTCATCTGCAAAGATCCTTTCTTCCCAATAAGGTAACTGTCCCAGATTCCATGTTCTGACATGAGTGTGCCTTTCTTGGTGCTTCCACTGAACCCACACTATAGTGACCAAACATTATTATTAACATCAGAATTTTTGTTATGGTTGTGTGGTAGACAAAATATTGGCCTCTCAATGATATCGACATCTTAACCCCAGAATATCATGCATTGCAATGCAAATGAATTTTGTAAAAGTGATGAAGTCAATGGTCTTAAGAGAGAAAGTATATCTGGAATTATCCAGGTGGGGCCCAAAGTAATCAGAGAGGTCCTTTTAGGAGGGAGGTCTGAGGGTCAGAGTGAAAACTTTGCCAGTGGCAGCAGGAGTCAGAGTGCTGGACCTAGGGCCCAGGGACGGGGAAGAGGCAAGGAGTGGATGCTCTGCTGGGTCGTCCTTTGACATTAGTCCCATAACACCTGTTCAGACTTCTCCTTCCAGAGATAATATAATAAATTTGTGCTACCTTATGCCCCTTAAGTTTAAGGCAGTGTGTTACACAGCGGTAGGAAACTAGTACACTGTCCACCACTTTTTCTTCTAAAGCAGGTAAATGACTTTAAGAACAGAGCCTGATTACCAAGTTCAAGCTTACAGCTGGGGCTGCCTGATTTGAGAGCAGTGAAGTAAAATCTGTTCTATTTTTAATCACAGGAGTTATGCTGTGTTAACTCAGTCTTATCTCAGTGTTAACAAACTCAGAAATTAGAAGCTTGCTTTGCTTTTCCTTGGCTTCTAAATGATGCCTGTGGTATGTGCTGCCAGAGAATAGGTAAGCAACTGGACATGCGATTTGATGAGACATTCCTGTTAGTTCTTGTGCTCTTAGTTTTAAGGCAAAGTCTAAAATTTTCACATCTGTTTAAAACTAAGATAAATTGGCATATTTACATAAAACTATTAGTAGTGAAATAAATCACAATGAAAAAGAGCTGTCATCTACAGCCATACCACCCTGAACACACCCGATCTCATCTGATCACAGAAAAAGAGCTGTCAATTAGCATAAAAATCAGTATTACAGTGTGTGCTCTATTTACCCTGCTTTGCCTTGTAACTTTTATAACCTATACATTTCCCTGAAGACAGAAACCAAGAAGGTGAAGGTTCACAAGGGGGAAATGGTGAGGAGTATGATATTAATAGCCTAATCTCTCAATTTAATAGGCATTTGCTATTATTTTTCCCTCTGTATGTCATCTTAACAGCATGAGAATTCAGTCTAGATAATTATTCATATTATAGCTTTAATAGATATGATGGTCACATTAAGAATTTTTTTTTTTTTTTTTTTTTTTGCAATTTTGGCTGGGGCTGGGCTTGAACCCGCCACCCTGGTATATGGGGCCAGCAGGTATTGCCCAACAATTTCTCCTTGAGCCACAGGTATTGCCCATGAATTTCTGATTTCACTTATGAATCAAAAAATTTAATTTCTTTTTTTTTTAAATATGGAACGCTTCACAAATTTGTGTGTCATCCTTGCGCAGGGGCCATGCTAATCTTCTCTGTATCATTCCAATTTTAGTATATGTGCTGCCAAAGCAAGCACTAATTTCTTTTTTAAATCAAAAAATGTTTGAAATATTATCAAAAATATTCAAAGTATTTAAAAGTTTTGTCATTAATTAAAACATTTTATTGTGTTGTTGCATACAGTCCTTCAATTGTTCTATTACCCATGTTGCTTCATTACACAGTATTTCCTTAAAAGGAGCATGGAAAGATAACTGTGAAGCAAGTTTACCGTAGTAATTTGGATTACTTCTTGATTTCGTTTTACTTTTTCTTAGTGCTCTGGTCAGCATTATTTAATACCTTATTCCTGGTTCTATTTAGAGTTACAGATCCATAACGTGAAATGATTAATTCCAGCATTGACTTTGAATTGCTACTTTTGAGCAGAACATCAGAATATACTTTTAAGATGCTGTTCTTCCCTCAAAAATATTATGTATTTATTTATGTATAATAAGTATGCTTAATTCTTACTCATGAATTTGACTTTTCCTCAATATAATACAAGGATGCCTGGATGAAAAATGAAAAACCATTCATTTTATCATTCATCTTCCAGGCCTAATAATGAATATATTGAAAATGACCTACATTGAAGCTTGATATACATCTGCATTCAAGATACAGTAAAGATTTCAAAAATCTAAAATTATAAAATGTTTGATTTCAAAATTTGGTGCATGTTAGAACAAAAAAATTCTTAGTCTTACCTTTTTTAATGGAAAGTACATAGATCAAAAATAATAACTTGAGATTTTCATCAGTGAAATACAATAATTTTAATCAGTTTCAGCCCTAAGTAATTTTCCTTATCATTCAACAGTCTCACTGAAGAGAGATATTTTGTCTTAGCCACTTAAGAACATTCTGACTACCAACTTACTATAGAATTTGTATCATTGGGAATTTACTGGAAATACATGACAGTTCAAACTTCTAATACATGGCAATGTTTCACCATTTTGTCAGCCTGAACATATTAATATATTTGTATTAATATATACATATATATTAGTATGTGTGTATGTATTATATATATATGCAGTGTGTGTGTATAAAATTAAGTTTGGGGTGGACAGTTTCCCTGTAGAATATGGCGCCTCCCGGCTTATGCGAACCAAAAACCATGTGTACAGTCACCTGCTCCTCCAGGACCTGGGTGGGAAAGTCCAGGACTGGTCAGCATGTGACCATGTAATGTGACTGGTGAAAGTGGAACTAACTGTCAAGAGTAGCAAGACAGACTTTTGCAGTAACAAGCAGCAGAAGGAAGAACTGGAATATACAGTCAAAAATCAACTCCAGGAATGGGGGTATTGTAGGATGCTGCTCAGATGCCTTATTTGTGATTCAAGAACACTGGACTCAAGGGAAAACAATCTTCCTCAGGGGATTTTCGAGTATCTCCTTGGAAACCACACCTCTTAACCATGTGGTGAAGGAAAAGTCTGCCCAGGACCTACGGCTTTTCCTTCTCCTGAACCACATTCTCCTCTGACCACCTCAGACACCTGCATGGAGAATGATAGGGCCGAGTGCCTGGCATGGATCAGATCTTTGTACTGTCTGTCAACTGTGCAGAATGGAGTCAGCCTTCTAACTGGCAGTGCCAGAGAGGTCTCTGCTCTTTCTTCGCCTCTGTAAAGTCATTTCTTTTCTGTGTGGTGATTCATTCGTTGAAATTCAGGTGAAGACATTTGACAATGTCACAAGGGGAAGTCACATGTTAAGGAGAAATATGCACTATTCTCAGGTGTTCTCCCAGAGACTTCTAAACTTCAGGGTCAGTGGGTCCCTTTGCTTCCTCTACGTTGCTATTGGCACAAATGTCACGGAGAAGGAGACACCACAGATCCTGAAGTTCACACACCTTAGGTCAAATTCCACATTTCTTTGGTATTTAGACACATTGTCAGCCACACCCTTCTGATTTATCCCTCAGATTGGTTGAATTACTTTTAATGCCTTGGAAGATGGCAGTCATTATTACTTCCCACCCAATGGAAAGCTGAGTATTGAGATACTTGGGTAAACTTTAACCACACCCATGTTTGTTAAACAAATATTACTATGACATCTAAGGAGTGGTTATTTCTTATTCACAAGCACTGTTACATAGGCAGTGTCATATGTAGTGGCCTCTGCTTCTGTGTTGGCACCGTCATCTTGGTCTCCCTCATTTTCATTTTCCATGTTTGCTTTGTTCTTGGATGAAGGGTTGCAGTGGAAATAAAAAAGGCATACTTTGGTGGATAAGTGCACTGGGTAATGGCATTTAAGAAGAATCAAAAAGGTAGAGGATGCCAAAAGATGTCTCAGTAAGTGTGGCAGCTTCAAGGACTCAGGCCCTCAATGGAAGAGAAGGTGGACCTCCTCTGATTTTCAGGGAGACTTTTGGCTTCTTGGGTCGTTCCCAGGAGTTGATTCCTAGGCCAGCCTTGTCACTCAGTCTCTTGTGGCATACAGTCAGCAACTGTGTACGTTCCAGAGAGAATGGTAATGTGCTACAGAGTCTTGGTGAACACTATTCCTTGTCACATTCTGATTTGCCTTAAAGAGCTTTCTCATGTCTCTTCCTTACACAAGCGGTGTGAAGACAGTGGATTCTCACGGCCACATCAAGGTAAGACCTTGGACTGAAACTCTATGAGTAAAAGCAGACTACTGATTTTGCTACTATTAGATGAAATGGTGCAATATAGCTATGGATTGATATGCTCCCGTGGTTGTAAAATTACTTCTCATGATGGAGTTACTACATAGTCATGCACCATCTCAGAGATTTCAGAAGAATATAAAGAAATTTACTTCAGTGACGACTCCATAGCTAGACTAACATACACCGTGGCCATCTGGCATCACGTCCAAACTTAAATTAGGACTCTTGTCACTGCTCTTTATCAAGGCAAGGTGAGGCTGCCCACTGAGAAATTTCAAAAAATTCTTTGATACCCTTTATTATATTATAGTCACAGGATAGTCAAATTCTTACCCCTGGGCATTGAAGACCTGGATCTCCCACCTGAAATGCCAACTCCTGTCTTTTGGGTATGTCTTGCTCTATGCTTGAACATAAGACCTAGGCACCAGTGGAAATGTTTGCCATTAGGGAAAATGAAACTCAGTGTTTTCCTTATAAAATGTGTTCCCGTAACATGTAACTTGGACAGCAATGGTCATTTCGCAAAGTACCTTCGCCTACTGGCAATGATGGTGATGGTAGATGATGATGGTAATAATGTCAATACATCAATCACAGCTATCACTGGGACTTTTCACTGGGATCTTATTTCATCCTTTAAAAATGATTCGAGCTAAATAGTATTCTTATCATCTCCATTTCACAGAGGACACTAATGATCTCAGAACACGTACAGATAGTACTGGAGGGGACTCAAATACAGAATTCAGCTGGCCTTGAATTCTGTGGCACTAACCACAATCTGTGATAAGCCATGTTTTGTTTTATTTTTTGTTTTTCAGACCAAGTATCACTTTGTTGCTCCAGGATAGCATGCCCTGGCCTCCTAGCTCACAGCAAACTGAAACTCTTGGATTCTAGCTACCCTGTTCTATCAAATGCCCCAGTAGCTGGGACCACATGCACCTGTCACAAAGCCCTTCTAGTTTTTATATATTTTGAGTAGACAATGGGTTGCTGTCTTGCTCAGCTTAGTCTGGAACACCTGAGCTCAAATAGTCCACACACCTCGGCCTCTCAAGAGTTCTGAGATTACTGATGTGAATCACCATGCCCGGCCTGTGAAAAGGCTTTTTAAGAAAGTTTCTGGTGCTTGAAAAATGACTGGTTCTCCCTTTCCATGTTCTGTGCATCTTCTGGAAACTGTGTCTCTCCAAAGTATATACAGGAGGCATGTGTAATAGTAGAAATAACTGCTGATGACAGTGCTCCTAAAGAGATGGAACAAGACATCTTGAAATAATGGAGTTCAAGGCTGGATCCCCAGGCAGTGTGATGGTCTGCTCTTCAATGAGAAGACTTATAGGGCTCCGGATGGGGGAACATGCTTTCGGTATCAGGAAAGATGGAATGACAATGCATGTGGTTGCTCCATCGGGGGCTTACTGCCTCAGGTGGGAAAGGGACAGACAAAGTGGCACCAGGGACAGGTGCTCACAAAGGCTGAGGCTGAGGGACTCTGGAGGCCATGATAGGTCAGGTGTTGTGTGTTGGAGGGTTTGGGTCCTGCCTGCTTCCCTGTGCCTGGCCCTGCAGGAAAGTGTATTGTTGAGTGCAACGTGGGCAATGTGGGCAAGTGTGACCCGTTGGCAAAGATGATGCTCTAATTAAGAGGGAAGAACCTTGCTTTCCATTCTCAATGAGAACTCTGGGGTTTCTGAAGCCCCAGCAGTTTGGGCTCATTGTGTACAGTGCCATAGCCTATGACAAATGGCTCTGGGAAAGGTGGCCCTTCCCGCCTTATATCATAACTGAGTGAAGTGATCTCAGGCAGTGTTCTGAGAGGCACCTTCGACTGCTCCTGGGAACATTTTCTATTTGGTGAGCTGACCACTCAGAGTTTCATATTTATAGTGAGCTGTGTTCAGCAGCGGACACATATTTGAGTGAACTGGGGTTCCCCGTGTGTCCTTGCAAGCTCCTCCTCAGAGGGCTTCTTTCTCCACATTTCAATGGCTCAACAGCCTTGTGGAAGGTCCTACAGGAAGCCAAGTGCAGCACTGCCAGCATCTGGCATGGGGGGAGTTTTATGTCACAGGTAGAAATGGGTGACGGCCTATTGTCAGGCTTCTGTGCATCAGCATGTGCAGCGGCATGACGAGCACTCTGGATGCCAGGAATTGGAATTTGGATGGCATTTCGCCAAGCATGTCCCTCTTGCACTCTTCCACTGATCATACTCTGCACCTCGCTGGAAGGAAACATCCCTCTGATCCTGCCACTGACCAGGATGTGAAGCTGATGTTACTTAGGTCCTCTTGTGTTTTGGTGAATCTACCAGGGGTTCGGGAACTTTGTGGATCCTGTGTCTAGGCTGGCAGTTTCTGTCCTGTTCCTCATGATAAAAGGGGCACATGCCTGTAGGCTGAAAGGGTCACATTTCCTACTTGTGTGCTGGAAACCATTGCCACTTTTAAGGTGTAAGTTGTGTTATTTTGCTCCTTTTGAGGCCTGTGCACAGTCTCAACAGGACGTTGCCTGTACTCTCAGGAGAGTGTGGTATACACCACAGTGAGGGACTCATGCACCTTGTATAGTAGGTCAGCCACTGACTGTCAAAGGTCCAAGTTGAAACCAGATCCTCACCAGTGTGCAGGGAGTGAGCTCAGGGATGTCCCTAATTCAGGTTACCTGAAGCTTCAAGAAGGAATATGAGGAGTGTCCTGAGTATAAGGAGAATTCAGACATCATGGAGGACACGGGGATTTGGGGAGTTTTTGATGGGCATTAGGCTTAAAGGAAATGTCCCCTATGTTCCTTTTCCTTCCCTCACAGTACATGTGGATCAGCATAGCTGGTGACAAAATAAGACAATGTGGATATCATATGGGGCAATGCAGGCCTTTGCAGTGTTTTTCATTTATGATGGGAACAGAATCTTATTTTCCTGTTCCCCAGTCAATTGTGGATGTATCTGTTGAAGTTTTTCCTGTATCCTCCTACTCTCTGCCAGGCCCTAGACCTGTGGAAAATGGCACAGAAACAGGTGGCCTGTCATTCTATTATGACCCCATAGTAGAGTAATGTGAGGGAGTCTGGGCAAGAGCTGCAGTTGCTTTGCTGACTTGCTTGTAACCTCCATGACGCAGGGTTCCTTCATCCCCTTCCCATTCCAGTGGTTTCTACTGTCACTTTTTTTTGGGGAGGGGAGGCTGAATTCAGAGAACTTTATTGATGTTATATGACAAGGTGGGGCTCCCTAGGTCCCTCCCAGTTCTTCAGGGGGTCCGGTATGGAAACTGTGCTGAGGGGACATTCTCAGTGAGTTGGGGGACTAAGTAGACAAGGGCACCACAGAAGCTGGGGGCCTCTCCTTTCCTCTTGTGCTCTGGCTGGGGTTGGTGATCCACAGGCTCTTACTTGGAAACCTTGTGGGCCATAAGCTTCACCACCTGTTGCTGTAGCCAAATTCATTGTCATACCAGGCAATGAGTTTGACAAAGTGGTCACTGAGGGCAATGCCAGCCACAGCATCAAAGGTGGAAGAATGGGTATCACTGTTGAAGTCAGAGGAGATGATCTGGTGCTCAGTGTAGCCCAGGATGCCCTTGAGGGACCCTCTGATGCCTGCTTCACCACCTTCTTGATATCATCGTATTTGGCAGCCTTCTCTAGATGGCAGGTAAGATCCATGACTGACACATTGGCAGTGGGGACCTGGAAGACCATGCCAGTGAGCTTCCCATTCAGCTCAGGGATGACCTTGCCCACAGCCTTGGCTGCACCAGTTGAGTCAGGGATGTTGTTCTGGAGAGCCCCGTGACCATCATGCCACAACTTCCCAGAGGGGTCATTCATAGTCTTCTAGGTGGCAATGGAAACACAGAAGATGATGCCAGTGAATTTCCCATTCAGCTCAGGGATGACCTTGCCCCATAGCCTTGGCTGCACCAGTCAAGAAAAGGATGATGTTCTGGAGAGCTCCACAACCATCACACCACAACTTTCCAGAGGAGCCATCCATAGTCTTCTGGGTGGCAGTGATGGCATGGATTATGGTCATGAGTCCCTCCACGATGCCAAAGTTACCATGGATGACCTTGGCCAAGGAGGCTAAGCAGTTGGTGGTACAGGAGGAATTGCTGATGATGCTGAGGCTGTTTTCATACTTTTGATGGTTCACACCCATCATAAACATGGGGGCATCACCTGAAGAGGCAGAGATGATGACCCTTTTGACAACCCCCTGTAGGTGAGCCCCAGCGTTCTCCATGGTGGTGAAGACACCAGTGGACTCCACAATGTAGTCATCACCTGCTTCACATCATTTTATTTTGGTGGAAATTCGCTCCTGAAAGATGGTTATGGGATTTCCATTGATGACAAACTTCCCAGTCTCAGCCTTGACTGTGCCAAGGAATTTGCCATGGGTGGAATCATACTGGAACATGTAGGTGAGGTAGTTGAGGTCAATGAAGGGGTCATTGGTGGTGACAATATCCACTTTGCCAGTGTTAAAGCAACGCTGATGACCAGGTGCCCAATACAACCTAAGCCGTTTATTCCGACCTTCACTTTCACCATAGTTCCTCGGGGATGTGCCTGGTGCTGCACTGTAAGAAGCAGCTGTCTGATGAATAGGAGGACTAGAGAGTCTTTCTCCTGTCTCTTTATTGGGATCTTTGGGTACAGTCTGCGATGTGCAGTTCCCATTATCATTTGTAGAAGGGCTGCAATGAGGATCTGGTTTCATCTGTTTAAGGTGTCCCCTCTATTCCCAGTTCCCATACTGCCCAAGCCATTTTCTTCTGGGTCCTTGTCCATTCCTGACTATAAAAATGGAAAGAGGTGGCTTCAAAATGTTTACACACATTTCATAGAAGCATACCAACAATTTAACAATGACAACTTTTCTAAGGGAAATGCTGTGTAGAAGTGGAAGGGCTCTGTCTGTTTTTTCTTTGGATGGGGAGATTTGAATTTTTATTTCCTTTATTACCTTGTGACTCACTTGGAGACCATGACTGGGTCTGCTGTCTCTCCTGAAACATGTTTTTCACTGCAAGAAATGTGTTTAAAAGATAACCTGGTGGGAACAGGCAAGATGCCCAACTAGAAATAGCTTCCGAAAGAGGCTCCTATGCAAAAGGAAAGGTAACATCCAGAAACAGCCCAATTAAGCTGAAGACTGGTACCCCAACCAAGAGAGAAATGATTAACTGCAGGTTACCTCTGCTGGGACAAGCTGCAACCCCAAGAAACCAACCTTGAGGTAAAAAATTCATCTGAAAGGAAAAGTGTCCGTCCCCTCCACCAAGAAAGCTGTGATTTTTTGTTTTTCAGTCTCTTTTCTTTTTTTTTTTTCCTTTTCCTTTGCTCCTGCAGGTTTTCTATAGACAAGTGGTGAACTATGGACCTCTTGTCTCACCCTAGGGGTGAGTGCTGTGGGAAGTGAGGACTACTTCCTCAGAAGGACCCTGCTGTGACTCTGAACACTCTCTTGCTAAGCAGAAAATTGAACTAAAGTCTCCCCTGCCACTCTGAACTCCCAGTACACCCTTCCCCCCTTACCTGATGAACCAGAAGCCTAACCCTTGCTGAGATTGAGGAACGGGATCCTTGAGCAGTGCCATCCCCCCGCCACCTGCCAGACCAAGCACCCCCTGTCAGGGGCCGTGCCCGGGCCGGCACGCCCCTGAGTAACAACATGGCGCTGAGAGGAAGTACATCCGCTGCTGCCTTAATGATAAACAAGTTTAAGGAAGTAACCCTAATTGGCCCGGAGGCCGCATGCTGTGCTCGTGACTTAGGTCTGCTCCGCTGCTTTGTATAGGAATTGTGCATGCCCTGTGCACGTGT
>CAUYPK010088546.1:0-18027 GCA_963574355.1 Loris lydekkerianus
ACATAGGGGATGGCCTGTTATCCTATTGAAAACAATTCATTTACATCTACATGTTAACGAGGTGATTGGTAGTTTGTTTAAGAGACTAAACCGATCTGTAAAGTGATAATTTATTGAACAATCAATTAATCTTTTCCATACTACAAGTATACATAAGCCAGGAAGAGCCACAAATGTGTCTACTTATGAGAGATCGGATTTAGCAGACTCTTGAGTTCTTTTTCAATCAGCACAAAAATATGTAGGCAGTGAACATGATTTTATTTTAACAGTATTCCTTTTGACATGTTTCTTCCACGGGGAGCAAATCACATGCAAAACCTTCATAAATACATAAAGCGCCAATTTAGACCTGTATCCTGTCTTTACAATGGGTTCCTAATCTAAATTTTTCCAGATACACAGCAGCCTAAATAAAGTGATTTTGATACACTGGGCTATATATATTCTCCCGGGGCTTTTAATCCACCAGTGTGAGGCATTGTTTCATATTTAGGAGAATGAACTATTACATTTATCCAAGAATATGGGTCAAAGTCAAAAAACCATAAAAATTTAGGCTGAATTAAGTATCCTTCAGTCTGCAATCTTATCCAAAGTTTATTTTAAGGTTTTCACTCTGTACAATTGGATATGAGGTTTTCCAAGACTTAAAACCTTCCTGCTTTATGACTGTTCTCAAAACATTTTATTTTAAAAACATTGTCACAACTTAGTAAGAATTCTCTTGTATCTACCTTCAAACTTGACTATCATTTAAATTCTAAAATGTATACCAAGATACTCCTATCCATGAGACACAGAAATTGTATAATAATTATGATGTCAACCTGACTCTTAGGTAGGTGGAACAATCAAAATATCTGCAAAAATCTGTAAGACTTGGACTCTTAATGGCTTTATGGACTTCGTAGAATGGAAGTGTATGTGCTGAACAGCAAACAGGCAGTGTGATTACAGAAAACATGGCATACAAACTGAATATGTAAAAACAAGGTTTTAAATTTTTGATTAGGGATGCTTGGGATTCTAAAAGAAAGATTCTTTAGGTTCTGGGGTAAAGGGGCTGTGAAATTTAATAGACAAAAATTGCATCTTTATTTTCAATAGTTTTAAACAGAAATTTTGCATTTTCTTTCATTATCAGTGTGGACAACACGTAACAGTTATTAGTGATATCTAAGCTTTATCACCAAGACCTACCATGGAGTGGTTCCTAGGATGTTACAGGTCGCAGCTGTCTCCATATCTAATATGTGCTTGCTGTGTCTCTGGCCTGATGGTAGTCATTAAGCCAGCCACAAAATCTTGTTATTTAATAGGTTAAAACATCACATATTATAGTATCCTGAGTTTATCTTTTTAATATTTTATGCTTGTGTTTTTGACATATATTTTACATTACTCATTTAAAATTGTTTTTCTGACACTGTAGGCTTAATCCAATTTCTGTATAAATCCATGGGCAACTTCCTTTGAAAAGGTCCCTGCCTTAGAGATAACATGGAAAAGGACTAACACCTCCCTGCACAGTGTATAAGGCAGACATTGCTCATGGTTCAGAAGCTAATTGCCCTGAATGTGAGCTCAGACACAGAATCCTTCCTCCCAAAACAACCATCAGGGTAAAATTTTCTGCAAATAATATTCATTCAGAAAAATGATAATTTATTGATTACCAACATCTTTACACCTTATTTCACCATAATTACCTCAATCCAATGAGCTGTGGATCACTATTTAATAATACAGAAACTAGCTTAAAAGGGGGCAGCTCCCATTTTCCAAAAGCTCTTCTTCTTCAACATACTGACACCAACAATTGCATTTTGTTTGAATGAGAAAAGATAATGTCACAGATATTCACGGACCCCTGTTGTAGGTAACAGACACTAACATAAACATTTTACTATTATTGCAATACAGTGTGAGATAAACCTATCACATGTAGAAGATGTTCATACCTTGGGTCTCTCTTTTCAGGCAGAGCTTCGGGACAAGGTGATCAAGACTATTCTTGACATATCATAAAAACTATTGCCCAAATGTAAGGTCCAATGATCATTTATTGAGAACTGACATTTATTGAGTATTGCCATATGTCAAATGCTTTTGTAGATGATTTATATGTATTTACTAATTTAATTGTCAAAATAACCCCCAGAGCTAAGCACTACCATTATTTTCTTCATTGTACAAATGAGGAAACTAAAGCAAAGAGAGACTGTGGAAGTTGCCCAAACACACATCGTCCTAGTGGCAGAACTGGGATACTGACCAGTGACTACACTCTTGGGTAGCTCAACAAACTAAATGTTCCAGTAGTATTCTCTCCCAAGGGGTGTGGAATTAAAATGGAAAGAAGGACAGGATCTGATTAAAACCACAGATCATTTTCCCAAGTTGTACATGCTATACATTCGAAAACTTACTTGGCTTCGAGGAGAGTTCCTGAGTTTCTGCTTCATCTCTGCTAGTAAGGACATTTTTTAAACCATTTCTCATCTGACCAAAGAAAGACAAAAGCGGATTGGATCAAAAGGCCATGAAATTTCACATAAATATAAACTTTTTCATAAATGTTTTCTCACTAGAAAAGTTGTCATAGTGAACAAAACAATTTTCTTTTTAAATTTAAAGGAAGAATTACCCAGGAGCAAAAAATCACAATGAGTCTGGGAAGTAGTTAAATGCATTCATCACCACGAAATCCCCTCCAATAGTCACACACATTTTGTTTTAGGTAAATTTTTTAAACTGGAGGAGTACGTTTGGAATAAGAAGAGGGCATTGAATGATTAGTTGATTGGTTTTGACCTTTTCGGGGTTTTGATACTGTGTTGTAGTTAGTGTGGAAAGAATATTGTAAAAGAATGCTCTGTCTTACTGATTCCATTTTTTCTTTTTCTGAGAACTTGTCCTAGTTTGTTCAAGCTGCTATAATAAAAATGCCATAGACTGAATAATTTATAAATAACCAAAATGCATTGCTCATAGTTCTAGAGGCTGAGAAGTCCAAGTTCATGACAATAGCAAATTTGGTATCTGGTGAGGCTAATAAGATCACTCTGGTCTCTTTTATAAGGCCACTCACCTCCCAAAGATCCTACCTTTTTTATTGCATTGCAGTTGAGATTCAACATACAAATTTTGGAAGGACACAAACATTCAGACCATAGCAGAAATGATTTTTCTATCGCACCAAGGAGGGTTTATTTATTTATTTATTTATTTATTTTTATCATTTTAAATATATATTTTACACTTATTCTTAATGTAATTAATGTAACTTCTCAAATAAGCATTTAAATATTTTGGTCACTGGAGTGCCTATCTAAAATAAATGCTTTTCATTTTTCCATCATTTCTTGAGTGGTCTGTTTTATTAATAACTATATTGTCACTGCAATCTGATATATGGTTATTTCTACTATAAAGAATACACTTGGTGGAATGCTATACTAATGGTAAAAGGCTAACTTTCTAACATGAAGTTGGTGAGCATCTCAGATGGGCCTTTAAGGATTTGTATCTATGCTCAGGATATATATCAGAATAAGGTCTATCACATGTTATGTGAAGTATTAGAATAGAATGGAGTTTACTCGTGGCTAAATAGAAACCTAGTTATGGACCATAGAGGGATGGGAGTCCAAGTTTTCAGAAACCAGTTCATTGCAGAGAAGGCAGGAACAGGCCAGGCGAGGGTGGGATCCTTATATGCCAAGTCAAGACAGAACAAATACCATATAAGCAGCAAACCTGAAATTAGACTTTACAAGGATTGATGAGATAATATAAGATAAGGGACATTTATAATTTGTACATTGGAGGCCTAGGAAAATGTATCTAGACAGGATTTTGAAATAGTGAAAATTCTCTATTCAAAACCTACAGATCAGACCATGAGATTTGCCCCCTTGACAGGTATTAAAATATCAGTATTAAAAACTATCACCTCACCTACTTGATTTTACTTTTAATTCTCCTTCGTTAATTTGGAAGGACTCACTGCATCTTTGCCAGAAATAAACCCAGCTGTTTTCTTAGACTCCATGAAGCCAGACAAAAGGTGGATTCTTGATGTCAGAGGAACTCGAGTGGGGGCGGGAGGAGGTGGTGAGAGGAAGCCCACACAGGTGGACTTAATTTTTTTTTATTATTATTATAAAGAGAGCAGATACGGCTGCTATTTCTTTTAAAACAGAGTTTTCACTTCACCCCTCAACCTGCCCTCGATAGTTTATTTCTAATGGTTTGCCCATTATCAATTATTTCTCACCTTATCTGTTACCGTTTCTGTCTTTAACTCTTTCTGGGTTTCGCCCCGCCCCCCTTCGGTGCCTCACTGTTATTTTATTGGGCTTTAACCAGCCATACACAAACATCCCAGCTAATCTTTCCAAATTAGCACAACACCAGCTCTGGAGGGTCTCATTAGATGTGCAGCTGAGATTTATCAGATCTCATTTGCCTAATATGGAGCCTAACTTTGGGCACCTGGCCCTTGCAGTAGGGGGTAAGGGAGAATAGGAATGGGTCTTTTGTCACTGCTATGCAGACTCACTAATTTGCTCCACCTAATAAAATTACAAATGGATACAGCTTTATTCACATTGCCTTTATAGGTTATAATAACCTTGGTACCCCATAACCTCCTGCTAGCTGAATTAATCAGATCATATTAATATTTCTTCTTACTTTCTTTTAACTGGTTCTTCTCTTAATTAAAGGGGCCAAAGACGTAAACAGGGTAGGTGACTGGAAACATGGCGTTGGGTTATAAACAAGGCTCATTAAAAAGATGGATGTGCAGGCAGACTGCAAAAATTGCTTACTTTGCAAGTGTACATTTTGTAATTTCCTGACGACTAAAAGAACTAATGCCAGATTCCAACCCCTCCCTTTCTCCCATGTATAAAAGATGATAATTTTTGATTGCTAGGGTGGGAACGGCGAAACTGAGCAACCTATTCATCAACTAGAATAAGGTTTCTCACGATATGAGACTGTCCTCTGTTCCCACAAACCTCCAAATGTGAAATATACTCAAAATTGGAGGAAAGAAAACAAGAACCGCAACAAAAAACAAGCAAATGATTTTAAAAGAAAAAAAGATGATATACTTTCAAGACAGAGTATTAAACACAGTGAACTCTAGTCAAGTTTGAGAGAGAAAATGAGAGACTTCGGAAAAGACTAATGAATAAACATTCTGGTGCAAATGTCAGGGATTTGGGGGGACCTCACCTGATGTGCATGATGCAATGGTACATTTGAAAACTATTAAGAAATGAGTATAATTATGATGGATGTCTTACTTAGTTCAATGTAAGCATTTCACATTGTATATCAAAACAGTACCTGGAACCCTATAAAGGCATCAATGTACAAAGCTATGATTCAATAAAAAAGCGATAATAAAAGACTAATAAATCTCTTGAAGTTGTACACGTTCAAGTGTGCATGGACTGTGCACACAAGTGTTTGCTGGCACGCAGAAGGCCCAGGAGAGCTCATCCTTCATGCCTGAGAACAGCAATTGTCAAAGTGAACAGTATACAGTATCAAGCTTACAGGAGCCTACAACTGCAATGATACAGAGCAACATATAATTGAAAACAGCTTGGTTTAGGAAATTTAATTCAGGTATGTATTATATTATTATAAATATTTTGCATCCTTTTTGTGCATTGAACTGATGGTGGATCTATACAGTATTGACAAATTCACATAAATGAAATACATCTTTGTATTATATATTTATTATATAAAATATGTTTCTTATTTATATTATGTATTGATGTATATAAATATTATATGTATGGCATATATTTTTTCTATGCATTCATACACACACACATTCCATGTGCTTATTTAGTTTTCATCCTTGTTTGTAAAACTTTTGCTCACATCCACCAAACGAAGCAAGAAGGTGCTGGCGTTTTTATTCTCACAGCAATTACTAGAGAAGCAGGAGCGGCCGATTTCCTGTCTTTCCATCTCCCTTCTCAACAAGAGAGAAAGTCGTTCTGACAGAATGATGCACGGCACGGCTAGCCGAGACCCCGCTCCTTCATGAATAAATTAGAAATGAAAGTTTAACTGTTCCCCTTGCATTTTTATGGAGGGACCTCATCCTCATTTACCTAAATGCTTTGAGTGGAAGGAAAGAAAATGTAAGAGGCTAAGGTGGAAAGGTTAAAATCCATGTTTAAATGGACAGTTGTTGTTGTTTTTTTTCTTTCTGAACATATCACAACACATGGGTACCTGCAGCTGAACCAATGATGATTTCTTATGCAAGTAGTTAAGGGAGGAAAAATACCAAAGAGAGAAAGATGTTTTCTTCCTCCCCTGCCCCTGTGTTTCTTTTTGTATAAACCATGGTTGGTGTGACCAGTAATTCTTAGTCTAAGAAATTCCCTGCTGATAGAAGACTATATATATTTGACATATATACTCTATATAGGAATCAAGACTCTGAACAATCTATGTCTAAGATATTGTTTTTCTCAACGGAGCTCAAATGCTCTGTAAATGGCATTTTGCTTAAAGTGCTCCTAGGCTATGCTTCAATGAGTGACCTATTACAATATGTTCTTCATCGATGCATTTTTAGTACCTGGCAAGCGTGCCAGGAGATGGGGTGTGTGATCAAAATGTTAGGTTTTTCCATACACAGGCAGACCAGTGGGCTAATGGTTTTGGAATCCTGCCTCTGGCAGTGGCCATTACCTGATGCTTCAGAAGCCAGAATGAGTTTGCGTGACCCCGGCCCTTAAGATGTCCCCATGGAAAAACAGGAAATTGGCAAGTAGGATCATTTCACGGATGTGCTGAAGCTGTCATTCCTAGAAGTCTCTGGTTCCAGCTCTCTGCCTGACAATTTCACCTGAGACCATGGCGTGAACTGTTCCCATTTGCCTATAGCTCATTTTCTAGGGAGATAAAGAGCCCCACATCCATGTTTATTCTTAGTCGTCTTTGCCTTTGGCTATTGAAAAGGCTGCCAAGTTCCACGGCCTGATAACATTGGGGTTGAATGTGCCACCTCCTCTGGCTTGACTGGAACATTGGGATATAACAGTTTTAAGGAAGGGTCAATGAGGTAAACTAAATCATTTCAGTCTACCATTCCTTTCTTTGTTTGGTTTGGTTTTGGTTTTACATGAGAGTTTAATATTTAGTTGTAAAGCTGCAGAGGGAAAAAAATAAGCAAAAAGCAGGCATAAGTCTATTCATCTCGTGAGTACGCTACTCCCTTAAAACTCAGGCAAAATATCCTTGGGGTTGTCAATGTGTTTTTTTCTAGCCTAAAATCATGCGGTTATCTCATTGTACTTGGTCTTAATAAGGTCCATGGTGCACAGCATAAACATTTTTATATGAACCTTTTTAATTTTGCTTTTTTTAAATTATTTAAGGGTAAGTAAACTTAAAGACAAAATACAGTATTTTCACCCCAGTTCTGTGTTAGTCTGTGTTTAAGTAACAATTATAATTTAGAATTAACTAAAAGCTCCCTGTGTGATAGGAGATTCTTATTCTACTTTTTGTTGTTGTTGTTCTTGTTGTTAAAATTAATAGAGTTTCTGATATATTCAACCTGATCCACCATTAAAAATTTTGATAATATTTCAATTAGCATTTGGGTGCTCCCAGACAAATTTTACTAAACAGAGTCTTTTTTCAAAGGACCCTCAGGCAAGCAATGTATATTTTTTGAATGTTAAAACTCTTTTTACCCTTCCTCTTTTGATCATTTTTCTGAAATGGTTTGTCTCTCTCTCTCTCCATGTGTCATTAAACAAGTATAATTTCATGACCCTGTTCTTCCACTTGCAACTTCCTCTAAACAAAAGGACATAATAAACAAACATAGGAGATAAGACCAGCTCTTCCCCCCACCCTCCTCCACCGGCTTCCTTTGACCGTCTGGAGCAGTCAGAACCACTTTAGCTCTTCAAATATTGTCCTGAATTAGTATCCACACTGATGCAGAGAGGCTAGAGTGCATGATAATAACAAATACCAAATGGGGGCCAGCTGTAATATGTGCGTTGATATATATTTTTTCTAGGACTTTTGGCAAACCTATCTTGCTGACTCTACTGATGAAGGTTGCAAGTAATTGTGTACGTGTTTCTGTGAAAGATAAATGACCTTCCTTCCCAAGGACGCTTGGCCAGGCCTTAATGCTGAATGAGAGTGTATGTGAGAGTGTGTGTGTGTGTGCGTGTAACTGTTTTCTGACGGCCTGACAAGGCATCTTGATCATTTCCTCATTTTGAGGCCTACCCAGAGCCTCGCACACGGCCCCCCTCTCTGAAATGTTATTATTCTGTCGTGAGGCCTTCTTCGGCCAGGATGTTACTTCATTTCCACCTTTTGTCTCGGCCTGAATGTGAATGATGCTCTTTCAGCAATATACAGCCGCTCAAACTCCCTGCCGCTGCCTTACATAAATATACAACACCCGTCTCGCCCTATAACTCACTTCAGGCCTGGAAAAATAGTGACTTCCTTTATTGGTCAGATTCTCTCGCAATTCCCAACAGCTGTGTGTTCTCACCTCGGAGGATCCTTATCTTCAAGTTTCCATTTGTCTCAGCACTATTCCAGTGGATTGCCAATAAAAATGATTCCCATTTTTATAACCCCTGAGATCATAGGAGCCAGCTTTCCAGAGAAACTGATATTCCCTCACACACATACGCACACACAACAAATAAACAAGCACACAAAACCTCCGGACAGCTTCACAAAAAGGGATATTTTGTCTTCAGGAGAGGTGACCTTAGAACTGAGTGTGTAGGGAATTCAGTAAAATGTGAAGTGTGGTCTCTAAGCACAGGAATTACATTTATGAAAATCTGTGTTTATTTTCCTCCATGAGAGACTCCATAGAGAGACCAGACACGTAATCATTAAGACCACACATGCTCATTGGTATCTAAAAGGAAGCCTGCATTCACATTATATTAATGACTCTATCCTCATTAACAAATTTAATCACTTCTCCGTGCCTTTGAATTCAGGGCAATTTTAAAATGTGGCCGGGTTCTCTTAAATTTACTTTTTAAAGAGACATATGGAAGAAAGAAAGAAAAGTGCTTTGGGAGTAGAAATTGCTGTCATTGTAAGGGAGGAGGAGGACGGAAGGCACTTCAGTGACAGGTGCCGACAACATGGGATGTCAGCTTGGTGTCTGCTGCTTCCTGCTGTGGAGTTAGGGACAACTAGTTAGGTAACTCTGAGCGTCAGTGACTATGCCTGCCAAATGAGCGCTAAGTAGCTCACTTTCACAATGTTTGGAGAATTAACTAAGAAAGTGTGCACTAAACAGCAAACTCCAAAGTGCTCCCCCAATACCATCTCTTTCCTGATACATCTGTGGTCATTATAGACAAACATTAGGGAAATGTTTGAAAGAGTAGGGAAATAACATGAAAAATATGAATACTTATGGCATCTGTGTTACAGGACCACATACTGAATTAGAGGACACATTACTAATGTGTCAAAGCCACACCTTTCTTTTTCAGGTGCGAATTCAAGAACAGAAAAATATGTCAGATTGAAGTCAGTGACACCCCTCTATTTTCTGACTTCACAGCTTTCTACAGGAGGAAGGCGGACACTTACTGATAGACATTGAATGTTGGGAGAATGGCTTGTTGGGCAGGTTTATTGCCAAGTGGAAACTGTCAATTGTTAGCATCTTATTCAAAACTTTGGCACTGGGAGTTGTTTTCCCTTTCTGCTTCCTCCGTCCAACATTATCCCAAAGTGTGACTGATGATTTTGGAAGTCACCTGGCTGTGATCAACACATCCAATCTGTCCCCAGAGACAATTCCCAAATAAACTAACATGGTCTGTTCAGCATTTATGCTGAATATATACTAGAAATATGCAGAGTCTTCATTCTGACAACTCCTGGTCTTTGGACCTATGTCCAAAGGTAGCCTTTTATAAATTCTCTTCTCCACTTTCTACTTGAACCAAAATTCTTCAAAAGTGTCCCTCAGAATGGTAGGTGATTGCAAGTGTGCAGCCAATATCCTTAAACAGAACCTAGAGATTTCTTTTGTCATCAGCTTGAAGAGCTGCAGGTGAAAGTCAACATTGCATTAGACTCAAATGTTCCCTTGTCAGTGGGGAAATTTTTCTATTCTACATGAGATGTTATGGAACATGTTCCTCCCAGAAAGCTCTGGACTTGGAGATGTTTTATTATCTAACCATTCTGAATACTGTAAAATATGCTGTTTCAGTTAACATACGCTCTTTTTTGAAGTGTTCCCTAAGTATTTGCAATTATTATCAGGTCCAGATGGATCCAAGTGTCAGCGTAAAGCTCTCCTAGTTGCCTTCATTATACAGAATGTAATTAGTGCAGAGGCCTCAGTGCTGAATTTGTAGTAGAAGCCCCACCTGAGAATAACCATTTGCTCCTCTGTTCTCCTGTTCCCTCCCTCAATGCCCCCCAAAATGGTGAAAAATATTAAAATCTATTATTTGTGATCCTGAAGTGATTCTGAGTAGAACAACCATGTTTTGCTTGAGATTTTTGAATAAGAGAGAGCCAGTAACAAAGTGAGCTGGAGATGCTGGTGTGAGTAGGGAAAGACGGCAGCACTTACACACTGTTGGTAGGAGTACAAACTAATACAATTCTTTTGGGAAGAAGTATGGAGAATCTCAAAGAGCTAAAAGTAGATTTGTCATTTGATCCTGCAATGCCATTGCTAGGTATCTATCCAAAGGAAAAAAAAAAATCATCTTATCATAACGACATTTGCACTCAAATGTTTATAGCAGCTCAATTCATAATTGCAAAGATGTGGAAACAACGGAAAAGCCCCTTTACTCACAGATAGATTACCAAACCGTGGTACATATATACCATGGAGTACTATTCAGGCATGAAAAAGATGGAGATTTTGCATCTTCTGTATTTACCTAGATGGATTTGGAGAACATCCACCTAAGTAAAACAATTCAAGAACAGAATTGTTCGTTCATTCTTTATGAGGTTTTTGTTTCTAGTCCTTATCTTAAACATTGTTATTGCTATTAAATTTCAAGCCTTTTTGATTTTGTGAAGGCAAAAAAAAAGGAAACCTAATAAACACACGTGTATGTAAAAATTAAAAAAAAATGATTCAAGAACAGAAAAGCAAGCATCCAATGTACTCAATGCTGTGTTGAAACTAGTAGATCAGCAACTACAGGTCTACATGAGAGAAACACACAATGAAATTCCATAAGGGAGAGGGGGCTAGGTAAGCTCCCACCCAACTGGTACAATGTAAATGTATATGGCACACGTCCTCAGTGAAGAACTCAATCGAACTTCATTTCACAAACACAACAACGTGACAAAAGTATATACCCTCATACTAATCCTAATAAAGAAAGAAAGAAAATATGAACTGTGGGGGGAAAAAAAGACCAAAAGTGAGCTGGGGAAAAGAAGTCAGAACTAAACAAACCTGAGGGCCTCAAAGAGAACTTGTGATCCTCAGTGAGTTTTAAAAATCATATGCTTGAAATCCAAAATGCTATCCTTTTGCATCCTTCTCCCTCCTAGACCTTCAACTTTTAAAAATGGATCTGAAAAGAAACATTGACCTTGTAAGTGACACTTCTCAATCAGGGCTCCATCCTGTGACTTGTTCCCGAGAGAACTTCCTGTGCTTCATGAACAGGAATAGAGCTGGTGTGGGGCAGCCAAGGATGGGTCTGCACAAAACTGATCTGTGTTCCTAAGAAAACTGATCACTTTATTAAGTTCAGAAAAAAGGGCAAAACCAAACAAAAACAGGTGGGTCATTTACCCGAAGCAGCGCATATTGGTGAAGGTGGCATAACTCCTTCCTGACCCTTGCAAGAAATCAGTTTATGCCCTGAAGCATGAAATTTGATTGTAATTATTTTAGCTTGCTTGGCTACATATGCTATTGATGATCTTTCCTAAAAATCACCAGCCTTTTAGAAATCTTGCCACAGTACTTGACTCAAAGACCCATAAAGTATACATAATGGAAAATAAACCATGCAGGCTTTCTGTATCGATTTTTCTGTAGAAACTCCACTCTTCCTAAAGACCAAAGTACCAATGATACACAGCGGCAGCACAGGAAACAAGATTACATTTACAAATGTCTAAATATTTATAAAAGATGCAATGATCACATGACTTAATCACCTGCCTGAAAATCTCAGGTATCTTAGAACACCTCAAATTCGAACAGAAATTTTACCCTTAGTCCATACATCCAAAGCCATTTTGTTTTGCAGGTACACTAGAGTGATGAGTTAATTATCCAGGTGATACAGGCTTCCAAGCAGATAGTTGAAAACACGTATTGAGAAGAACACCCCAACTGGTCCCCGGAATTTGTTAGAGCTTTTTAATAACTTTGCAATTTCTTGCTTTGTCTCCCTGCTGAATGAATGAGTACACATTGCAGATACGTACATAAGTCATCTATCAATCAAATAAGCCAGACAAAACCAGATTATAGCTTCCTAGGGCCTCTGGCTCCTTGAACTGAAAAGGGGAGGCTTGTGGTATCTATGGGTTTGGTTGCAAAATGAGTTACCTTCCCCGCAGTGTCTTCATAAAGTCAGAAGGTCTTCCTGGAAGGGAGAAAAAGTTCCTTTTATTGACACAGGAACCACACGCCAGCATGTCTATGCTTGATGTCATTTTGCTCTTTAGAGACTCTTCTTATCCCTTCAGAGTAAGAAAACCTAGCAATAAAATGAAATCTTTAGTATACCTCTCATCTCCACCTAAATGTCCTGTTAAAAAAGTCTTACTCCAAAGTTCAAATGGCTTTAGGTGCATTTGTCTGTTTCTTTTTATGCTCTGCTTCTAAAGATTCAATACAAATGTACTACATGGTATGTAACTGGCTACAATTGGGTGCAGAAATATGAGTACCTAGCAGGTGGAACTTCATCTCACTCTGTGAGAGCAATGTTTCAAAAAGGAGCAATGCAATTAATCTTTGTAATACGTATGAAGAAGTAATAGTGAAGGCTGTTCTCTAAGGGAATGGCCAGAGAAACTCAGCCCCAGATGGTGGCTGAGAGTGAGGGGAGGTCTCCTTGAGTGGGGATTTCTGAAGTGGGCTTTGGAGCACCGATAGGAGCTAAGTGGTTAAGTGGGAAGGCAAACACGCTCTTTAAGTCAAGGGCATTTGAGTCTGCTTGAAGGTCACAAGATTTATATGTAAAACAAGTCAACTTCAGCTCCATTAAGAGACAAAGTAGGTACCAGAAACCTGTTTCATGAGTTACTACAAAGACTCTTCTGCTCTCAAGGCTTCCCTCTGGCTCTTTTCGACTCCACGGTGATTTTTCTCTAGCTTTGGCTCCCATGTCCCAAGATTTGGCTCTGGGCCTTACGAAGTTGTCTGGGCATGAGATACGGTTCTCTAAAGTGCAGCTCAAACCAGGCTCATGTCAGAGTGAGGACGCTGGGATATAAAGGGGTAGGAGAAATATTTTACCAGATGTGCCAATACTGAGAGAAGAGGATGAAAGGGAAGTGACAGATGTAGAAGAAGAAGGGAAACTCTTCTGAAGATGTTTCCTATATTGTTAATAAAAGACACAGGCACGAAATGCTTAAAGGAGTGACAGCAGGCAAATAATGGAGAGGAACCTGGGGAAGGTAGATTCGTGTTGGTTTGTGAAGATGCAGTGTATCCTTCTTGCCTCCGTCACTCCCACCAGGTTAGGCTCGGCGAACTCACTCCTTCCCTCAGGAGGAACTTCCCCCCTGCAGCCTGAATTCTACCAGGTTAACCTGGCTTATGAACACTGAGCTGTGTCCTGTATATTTCATACATCATCTCTAAGGATAATCGTTCTGGAATCTGAACTAGTTTCTGTTGTCTAGCTCCGTTTGACAATGATTTATGAAGCAGAAAACAAGACGGCTTCATTTTCATAAAGCAAATGGAACCTTCTGGACCAGGAGGAGCTGGGAAACTTGTTTCGACTAGGAGACTGAAACAAACATGACATAAAAGTCAATACAACTGCACCACTGGGTTCTCATCACACAAAATAACTTTTCCCCTCACTCCAGCAGGATGACAATTGAAATGTTGCATTACCCAACAGTGGTTTTTATTTGCACTAATCACCTGCCTGATGAGGTTATGAAGGAAGCAGGAAAATGAAAATAAGCACAGGACAATCATCTCTTAGAAATGTCAGTGTCATCCAGAAATCGGAGCGTACAAAACATTTCAGAGGAAATATTTTACTGTTCCTATTAAAAACCCTTTGGTGTCTTAACTTACAGTGTGGACATAATTTACCTTTAGTAAATATTACTTATAATGAGAAGTTGAAGAGTAATTTAATCGTGAACATGAATTACACTAAACACTTTGAAAACAATCTTTTGCCCATAAATGTGCACAATCTATGCGTAATTACATTTGTAAACTTTTTTGCTCATTCACATGGTGGGGGAGAGTGGGTAACACAGCAGAGCAGGACAGAGGGTAAATCACTCTACTTCAGACCTGAGTGTGGACAACTTGTTTCTGGAATCTCTTTGTCTTCTCCATCTATCAGTTTCTCCTCTGTAAAAAGGGGGAGTGGGCAGTAACAGTGATGTGAGCCTCCTGGAGACGTTGAGAGAGAAATCAAGGAGATGCTATGCTCTACCTGGCTTACACTGCTATGATGGGTTGTTCTCCCAGCAAATGTCAGAGTTCCTGTCACCTGCTTTCCATTTTCTTTTGGAAAATGAGACCAAAATAAAAACTATTAAAATATTATCAACTATTCTAAAAGGCAAGAATGAGAAGATGCTTCTAAAGCTCCTAAAATTATAAAACAGTGGGGTCCTACCATTATGTCATGACCACACCTGGAAATGTGATGGTACAGCCTTACGTGTCTAATTCAGTCTTTGAAAATTGTCTAAAAAGGAGACAGGAATATAAAACAAGGGGCATTTTAATGGACTACATTTGGTGAATTTACACTTTCAAATAATTTATTTAAAATCATAATGTACATGCATACTTTTAACTATGAAGCATATAAAGAAATTATTATATGGAGCACAGAAGCACTCAGATAATTGTTACATATATTAAGGAGTCTGTTTAGCTTTGAATTAAATCTAATATGCTACAGAAATACATTTCTATTTATGATAGAAATCCATTAAAATGATTTGAAAGGATGCCCATTTTTGCTTACACCAAAGAATACTGGATGGGCATTGTCAGAGATTTATTTATTTATTTATCTTAGTGAAAACAACAGAAAGGAGCCAAGATGTGTCTTTAGAGTTGTTTCTGTCTTTGAAGTGTTACTTTTTTGAACTTTGAAGTTTATAATCAAAAGTTGCATAAATTATACATGTGCATTTTAAATAATTTGCTTTTAATAAACATCCTTATACTTACCCTCCTGTGTTAAGAAATATTTCGTTTCCGATGTTTTAAGGAATCTCATTATCCCTACCCATTATATTGCCATCCCTCAGCCCACCCACTCATGATACCACTATCCTGAAAAATATATATATATTTTTTTTGAGACAGGGACTTGCTTTGCCACCAAAGCTAGAGTGCAGTAGCATTATCATAGCTAACAGCAACCTCACACTCTTAGACTTAAGCAATTCTCCTGTCTCAGCCTTCTCTGTACCTGGGACTACAGGTATGCACCACTACCCCTGGCTAATTTTTCTATTTTGAGTTGACAGGGATTTCACTCTTGCTTAGGCTGGTCTCGAACTTTAAGCAATCCTCCTGCCTCAGCCTCACAGAGTGCTAGGATTGCAGGTGGGAGCCATCATGCCTGGCCACTATCCTGAATTTTGTGCCAACGATTTCATTTCCTTTTCCATACATTTTGTTCACCTTCATATGGATCTCTCATCAATACAAAATTTTCTAGTTCTAGATTTGCTAGTTCTTAAATTTTATGTAAAATTTATTTGTACATCATTTCTCTATCTTCTACTTTTGCTCAACAATAAGTTTTTTGATTCATGGATGTCATACACATAGCTGCTGATTCCTTTCCTCCAGCATGCAGTACTTGTTGAATGAACATGCCACAACTGAAGTTTTCATTCCCTCATTGATAAATATTTGAGTTGGGTCCATGAAAGAATTTCTGTAGATTCAAAGTCTAATCACTGTATTGAAAGGTACATATATTGCCAAGCTATTAGATCATCTCAAACTCCTGTTCAAGATAATTACATCAGTTTATTTGCCTTTCAGCAGCAGATTGAACTCCCATTGTTCTATGACAGATCTGACATTGTTCTATGAGATCATCCTAGGGAAAGGGCTACATAACTCATTGCTGAATAACACTACAGCCATCTTTGGAGTACTCCCCTTGGCCATCCGGTGACCATGGCAATATTCAACCACAAGGTATGTAGTACTTTGTCTAGGATGAGTTTGTGAACTTAATTGTCAGACCTCGTACATCTTCACCAAGTCAAAATAATGGGCACATTCATTGAAAAAACAATTCAACCAAGGAAAAATAAATCATCAAGGTGACATTTTGATTTTAAAATAAGTTGTTATTGAGTCTTATAAACATAGTAGCATTTAATTAAAATATTCTTAGTTAATTAACTCGACATTTGTGGAAGTTTTAGCCACTGCAATTAGGGAAGAAAAGGCGATCAAGGGTATCCACATAGGGTCAGAAGAGATCAAACTTCCACTCTTCGCAGAGGACATGATCGTATATCTGGAAAACACTAGGGATTCTACTACAAAACTTTTAGAAGTGATTAAGGAATACAGCAATGTCTCAGGCTACAAAAACAACACCCATTAATCTGTAGCCTTTATATATACCAACAATAACCAAGCCGAACAAGCAGTCAAGGACTCTATTCCTTTCACAGTAGTGCAAAAGAATATGAAATATTTGGGAGTTTATCTAACAAAGAATGTGAAAGATCTCTATAAGGAGAACTATGAAACTCTAAGAAAAGAAATAGGTGAAAATGTTAACAAATGGAAAAACATACCATGCTCATGGCTAGAAAGAATCAACATTATTAAAATGTCCATACTACCCAAAGCAATATACAATTTTAATGCAGTCCCTATTAAAGCTCCACTGTCATACTTTAAAGATCTTGAAAAAATAATACTTCATTTTATATGGAATAAGAAAAAATCTCGAATACCCAAGACATTACTCAGAAATAAAAACAAAGCAGGAGGAATCATGCTACCAGACCTTAGACTATACTATAAATCAATTGTGATCAAAACAGCATGGTACTGGCACAAAAACAGAGAAGTAGATGTCTGGAACAGAATAGAGAACCAAGAGATGAATTCAGCTACTTACTGCTATTTGATCTTTGACAAGCCAATTAAAAACATTCAGTGGGGAAAAATGGTGCTGGGTGAACTGGCTGTCAACCTGCAGAAGACTAAAACTGGACCCACACCTTTCACCATTAACTAAGATAGACTCTCACTGGATTAAAGATTTAAACTTAAGACATGAAACTATAAAAATACTAGAAGAGAGTACAGGGAAAACTCTTGAAGAAATCTATCTGGGCGAGTATTTTATGAGGAGCACCCCCGGGCAATTGAAGCAGCTTCAAAAATACACTACTGGGACCTGATCAAACTAAAAAGCTTCTGCACAGCCAAGAGCACAGTAAGTAAAGCAAGCAAACATCCCTCAGAATGGGAGAAGATATTTGCAGGTTATGTCTCCGACAAAGGTTTAGTAACTAGAGTCCACAGAGAACTCAAATGTATAAGCAAGAAAAGAACAAGTGATCCCATAGCAGGCTGGGCAAGGGACTTGAAGAGAAACTTCTCTGAGGAAGGCAGGCACGTGGCCTACAGACATATGAAAAAATGCTCATCATCTTTAATCATCAGAGAAATGCAAATCAAAACTACTTTGAAATATCATCTATTCCAGTAAGATTAGCCCATATCATAAAATCCCAAGACCAGATATGTTGGCATGG
>CAUYPK010088548.1:0-21455 GCA_963574355.1 Loris lydekkerianus
AAAGCTTTTTCTGCATCGATTGAGAGAATCATATGGTCTTTGTTTTTTAATTTGTTTATGTGCTGAATTACATTTCTAGATTTACGTAAATTGAACCAGCCTTGAGATCCTGGGATAAAACTGACTTGGTCATGATGTATAATTTGTTTGATGTGTTTCTGGATTCTGTTTGTTAGGATCTTGTTAAATATTTTTGCATCTATATTAATGAGTGATATTGGTCTATAATTTTCTTTTCTTGTTGGGTCTTTTCCTGGTTTGGGGATCAGGGTGATGTTTGCTTCATAGAATGTGTTGGGTAGTCTTCCTTCTTTTTCTACCTTTTGGAACAGGTTGAATAATATAGATACTAATTCCTCTTTAAAGGTTTGGTAGAATTCTGACGGGAAACCATCTGGTCCTGGGCTTTTCTTTTTAGGGAGGTTTTGTACAGTTGAAGCTATTTCAGAACTTGATATGGGCCTGTTCAATGTTTCCACTTGATTCTGATTAAGTCTTGGAAGGTGACGTGCTTCCAAGTATTGGTCAATTTCCTTTAGATTTTCATATTTCTGAGAATAGAGTTTCTTGTAATATTCATTAAGGATTTTTTTGATTTCTGAGGAGTCTGTTGTTATTTCGTCGTTGTCATTTCTGATTGATGAAATTAGAGATTTTACTCTTTTTTTTTCCTGATTAGGTTGGCCAATGGTTTATCTATTTTATTGACCTTTTCAAAAAACCAGCTTTTTGATTTATTGATCTGTTGTATTATTCTTTTTTTTTCAATTTCATTTAATTCTGCTCTAATTTTGATTATTTCTTTTCTTCTACTGGGTTTGGGGTTGGAAGGTTCTTCCTTTTCCAGTTGATTGAGATGTCCCATTAAGTTATTACCGTATGTACTCAAGTATTAGCTGAGTTTTTTCGTCACAAAATTTGTGCCAAAAAACCCGAACTCGGCACAAATTTTGTGCCGAAAAAACTCGGCTTATACTCGAGTATATAGGTAACTTCCTCTTTTTCTGTTCTCTTGAGGAAGGCTTGCAGTGCTATAAATTTCCCTCGACCCGTAAATTTAGTCAGGTGTCATTTCAATCTCTTTTCTATCTACCTAAACACACACACACACAGACACACAGAGAAACACACCCACGGACACACACATGCATAGACACACACACATGTACGCAGACACACACAGACACACATGCACACAGACACACACACGCACAGATACACACACACATGCACAGACACACACACAGACACACATGCACACAGACACACAGAGACACAAGCACAGACACGCACATAGAAACACAGACACACACACAAAGACACAGACACACATGCACACATGCACACACACGCACACACACACACAGACACACACACACGGACTCACATGCACAGACACACACAGACACAAACGCACACAGACACACACACGCACAGATACACACACACATGCACAGACACACACACAGACACACAGACACACATGCACACAGACACACACTGACACACACACACACCAACACACACGTACAGACACACACATAGAAACACAGACACACACACAAAGGCACAGACACACATGCACACATGCACACACACGCACACACACACACAGACATACACACAGACTCACATGCACAGACACACACACAGACACACACATGCACACACACAGACACATAGATGCACATGCACAGATACACACGCACAGACACACATGCACACACACTGAGACACACATGCACAGACACACGCACACACATACACAGACATGCACACACACAGACACACAACACACATGCACACACAGACACGCACACACATGCACAAACACACACAGAGACACACACACAGGCACATGCACACACATGCACACATGCACACGCACACACATGCACAGACACACATGCACACATGCACACATGGACACACATGCACACACACACATGCACACACACAGATACACATGCACAGACACACAGAGACACACATGCACAGACATACACACTCAGACACACACAGACACACATGCATAGACACACATGCACAGACACACATGCACACATGCACACACGGACACACATGCACAGACACACACATGCACACACACAGACACACATGCACAGACACACAGAGACACACATGCACAGACATACACGCACAAACACACACAGACACACACGCACAGATACACATGCAGACACACATGCACAGACACACATACAGACACACACGGGGTTGAATTGTTAGTGCTGTATTATAACGTGTTTTTTTTTTCCCCACTGAATATATTGTTCATGAATTCCTGCCGAGCCATCTATTGAGTGACTACAATGTGCCAGGCACTCTTGAAGGCACTGGACTGTGGCCCTCGTGGAGCTTGCTTTCTAAGTGGTGTGGAAACAGGTGGCTAACAAACAAAATGAATAGTTAAACTATGTTTTTGTTCAATAACAAGCAGAAAACAGAAAATACAAAGAAAGGAAGAGGCCCATCAAGAGTGATAAGCACGTGAGTGTGTCAGGGTGTGTTTCTCACCTCCAGCAGCTCCACGGTCAGCTGTTACTGTGCTTCTTTCTAACTGTTGTCCTGCCCCGGCAGGAAACCAGAGGACGGGAGGCGGACACTTGCTTCTGCCTGTTCTCAGGGGACATGAGTGGCCATTGCTGCTACTGCCCATCCATGCTGCTGCTGAATTTTAGGGCTGGGGTGACAGCGTTTCTGGTCCTAAACAAAATTGATGGAGTGTTGTAATACCTGGAGAATGCATTAAATACAAGATAAAGTGAGCAAGAAGGGGCCGACAGAAATGACAGGAACAGACATCAGGCAGGAGGAGATAGGAAAGAAGTGAGAGCCTGACGTCTTTATAAAATGAATCTTTTTTTGGGGGGCGGGGGGTGGACAGAGTCTCAAACTGTCGCCCTGGATAGGGTGCCAAGGTGTCACAGCTCACAGCAATCTCCAGCTCTTGGTCTTAAGCAATTCTCTTGCCTCAGCCTCCCGAGTAGCTGGGACTACAGGCACCCATCACAGCGCCCAGTTATTTTTTGGTTGCAGTTGTCATTGTTGTTTGGCAGGCCCAGGCTGGATTTGAATCCGCCAACTCTGGTGCCCTAGCCGCTTGAGCTACAGGTGCTGAGCCATGTTTTTGTTGTTTTGATTAAAAAAGTAATGCATGTGCGTTAAAGAAATTTGGAATGTTTAAAACTTAGCAAATATGGAAACAAAAGCTACCTCTTATCTAGAGATAATCATGCCAAATTTTATTGATTTTTATTCAGATATTCATGTGATCAAAGTTGTATGCAGTTTTAGATTTTGCTTTTTTCCCTTAAAGTTTTATCAAGAACACTTATATACAACAAGAAGAATATTTAAAAATATGATTTTTAATCATGATATGGTATTCCACTGGGTAAATGAACCAGGGTTGTAATTAATGCTGTAATTTCCTTATTGTCGGATGGTTTGGTTGTTTTTAGTGTTGTATTACTAGAAATAATGTGGCCATAAAATCTTTCCTTAGTATCTCTGTCTGCATCTCTGAATATTTTATTAGGACCAGTTTGTAGGCCTGTGATTTCTGGAGTTTTTCTTTTTTTGTAAGCCTGAAGGTTTGACGAGGTGGGAGGGAAGTGATTGATGCCTTTGTGTGAGGATATCTGGCTAGTTTAACCTGTCATTGACACATGACTCACTGTACCATAATTTTGGCATTACTACCACTTGGTGGCAGTTCCTCAGATTATAATCAAAATACTTTGGAGGAAACACAGGGCATCTTGAAATACATGTTGGACTTAACCTTTTCAGAAATATCTGACTTACAGCTAAATGCCATAAAAGTAAATGTAAAAATATATAAAAAAGACTTAAGAGCACTTTGTGGACCTTAACTGGGTCTGACTCAAAAAACAAATGTTAATAATATATTACATTTAAGTTCAACGCCTGTAGCTCTGTGGCTAGAGCGCCAGCCATGTACACTGGAGCTGGAGGGTTTGAATCCCGCAAGCCTGCCAAACAACAATGACAACTATAACCAAAAGATAGCAAAGCGTTGTGGTGGGCGCCTGTAGTCCAGCTACTTGGGAGGCTGAGGCAAGAGAATTGCCTAAGCCCGGGAGTTGGAGGTTGCTGTGACCTGTAAAAAAAAAAAAAAAAAAAGAGTCCTTATGATAAAACACTGAAGTTGAAATGGCACGTGTATGAGGTAATTTGAGGGATAGTTGATGGGTCAGCATAGACTTTGGATGGGTTGATGGTAGTCAGAGCGAGGGGATGGAAACAAAGGGGCTCATTTATATCAGAGGTCAGCAAACTCATGCCCATGTTCATGTATTTTCTCTGGCTGACTTTGTACTATAGTGGTAGAGTTGAGACATTGCAACAGAAACCACCTGGTCTGCAAAGCTAAAAATATTTGCTATCTGGCCCTTTACAGAAAGAGTTTGCTAGCCCTTGACTTACACTAGTCTACCTACTTCTGTATATGTTCAAAATCATTCATAATAAAATATTAAAAACTAATTAATGTAAAAAGGCCTATATGGCTCCTACAACTGCTCCATAGAGCATCATTCATCTACTAACATCATCTCAAACACGTTAGATCACAGCTGAACTATCTGCGGGGTTATTCTTTTATACACATTTGTAATTGTGCATAAGTACAATTGTAATAAGTATACATGTGGTACAAAATTCACGGGGCATCTCTCATCTACCGAGTTCCCCTTCCTGGAGTTTCTTGTTTATTCTTTGAGGGATAATTTCTGCATGGACAAACATAATATAAATATATAATATCTTTTTCTTCCCCATAAAAATGAGAGCATACTATTATATATTTCTCTTTTCTCAGTTATTATATCTTGGAGATATTTCCATGTTAGTTGTATAATATTATTGAATTTACACGTGTATGTATAATAAAAGGTATGTGTGTACATACTTTTTGGTCTTGGTTTGTGGGGAGAATTATATGGACACAGATGAAACAGACATGAAATTGAACCCTGGAGAGAGTGTGCTTTGGTCAGAAGCAGAGGGTGGGGTGGGGACCTATGGATACACTTCCCTTTCCATTCTGAAGAGCAGGTGCGGAAAGATGTTCAACAAGTTGAAGTTTGTTGAATAGTTGAAAGTCCAGTCTTCTCTTTATTCTCCTTTTAAACACCAAGGGTGGACCAATGTCAATAAGCAAGTTCTGTTCGTTCTCCCTTCAAAGTATCTTCCGGGTCTAAACACGTCTTACTCCTCTCCTGTCTGACCTGTGGCTAGGTCACCTCCCTCTGCCAGGCCCAGCCTTATTCCCTACATCCATCCTTTTAAGTGAAAGACAGATTGTAGGTCCTCTTTGCTCAGAGCCTTCCACGGGCTCATTTTATGATGCCCCATGATTATATCAATGTACACAGCTATAATTTAATAAAAAAAAAGAAAATATAAACCAAGAGCCTCAGCAAGCCTTAGAAATCCCTGATGATCTGCCCACCCTGTGGCCCCCTTCCTCCTTCTCTGTGCAGCCACGCTGCCCCCTCCCTCCTCTTCCCAGAAAGCCCATGTCCTACATCTAAGGCTCTGCTCAGATGTCACCTTCTCAGAGAGGCCTTTCTCAACCTCCCCATGTAAGCATCACCCCTCTCCTGGGTTTCCTTTCCCCCACCCAGGCTTTCTTCTTCTTCTCCCTAGTTGGCATCCCTTCTGTACTGTTTCCCAGGCTGCTGTACCAGTGACACAAGCCCACTCTCTTCAAACAGCAGACATTCACTGTTGCGCAGTTCTGGAGGCCGGAAGTCTGAGCTCCTGGCATTGGCAGGGCTGGTTCCTCCCAGGTGCTCTGGAGGACAGTCCACTCTGGGCCTCTCCTGGACCTTGCTGGAGGCCGCATCCCTGGTGCTTCTTGGCATGCCAGGATCACTCCAATCTCTGTCTCCTTCTCACTTTCCTTCTTCTCTTGTGTCTTTTCCTTTCTCTTCTAAGGGTAACCCTAACACAGGACCTTGAGGTCCTTAACTTGTTTTACATCTGCAAAATTGAAAATTAGGTCACATTCAAAGCTTCCAGAAGGACATGTCTTTGGGGACCACTGCTCAACTCTTGACACCTTGTATTCCTCAAACGTTTGCTGGTCCCTTTTGTGCTTGTTTCTTCCCAGCATAGGATGTAAGTCCCACGAGGGCAGAGTTTTTGTTTGTTTTTATGCCTGGTGTTCTATTCCCAGTGACTAGAGAATGTACAGCAGATGGTGGGGATACAAGGAGTATTTTTGAAAGTGAATTTACAAACGAATTACTGAATGAAATTTTTGCTACCAGTCTCACCACTGAGAATTCTAAGACAGTACTTTTTTCCTCTGACAATCAAAGATGCCCCTGGGTTAATACATCACTTACCAATAAAGTAATTGAGAACATGAGGAGGTAGTGTGCAATATGCCCTATGTAAATCAGCGACTTAAATCTAAAATAACTCACTAAGAGTCAATTAATAGCTAGTACCTTGCAAATTGGAAAAATCAACACTTACAATGAGATGGGAAATATCACAATCCCCAGTTATTTCTTCCCAGAGGGTCTGCAGAGCTTAGGAGTAAAAAAATTCCTGATTTCCTTTAATGTTGTTATCTTATCAGTGACTATGTGAATGCTAAGCATAGTCTTGAACTTTAAAAAAATGGGAATTACAAATACTTTGACCTTATAAAGTAGTACATGATCAAAAGTTGGATCATAGCTCAAAACTGGTGTGTTTGGGCAGAGGATCCCACTTTGAGGATAGAGGTGGGCGGGAGTCCTGTGATCTTAGGGACAAGACCTATCCCACACAGGACCACTTGTCCCTCTTCCTGGTCCAGAATGAAAGAGGCTTCCAGAAATGTGTCTGGGAGGAGCAGAGAAAGATAACAGGATTTATATTTTGACTGAGGGTTCATGGTTATGAAAGACTCTCACAACTGCCACTCCACTGGGCCCCTAGACCTTTCCCAGACTTCCTCCTGTGGGAAAATCATTCCACTTCCCTTATGCTTATTTGCCCAAGTCCTAGTTACAGACTTGTCCTCTGGCTCTGCTCCAGGAAAATGTTCCAGTTTTCTTTCTCTGTAAGTGCTTGAGAGGACCATAGCCAAGGATAAATCCTCAGTAAGATTTTTTGTTCTTTACAATTTATTATTCTCAGAGCTGTTCCCAGCTTTTAAATACTAAACAAGAGAATAAGGGACAAGAATGTTCTCCTCCAGTGATCTTTTCTCTCAGGTATCTTTTTTCCCCTCTGACTATCTGAGTAATATAGGCTTATTGTTCAAAATTTGTGAAAGAAAAAGAAGAATGTTAAAAATAAAATCCAAATACCAATAATTTCACTACCATAAATCACATCTATTGTTTTTTAGGTATATTTTCTTTCAGCATTATCTAAATAAATATATGCATGAATGTTCATGTGAATATAGTTGTACTTTATGATTACAAACTTACACAGGTGTCCATAAAGTATTTAAAATAGACAACTATTTTAAATTGCACACGGATTTCATGGACACCCTGTATTAGATTGTGCACATAACTTTTCAACATTTTATTGTGAAAATATTTAAACGTACAGGAAACTGAGATACTTGTATAGTGAGTACCCATGTTCCAACCTTGTAGATTCTACTAGTAATAATTGACTTAACTTGCATTATCACGTATCCCTCCTTTCCTCCGTGTCTTTCTCTTTCCTTTGTTTCAGCCACTCCTCCTTGCCTCTCTCCCTCTACCTATCTCTCCATCCATCCACCTTACTTTGCTAGTGCTTTTCAAAGTAAGTAAGGTATACTCTCTCATCCAGGGACATTAGCGAGGCAATCTTGGCAATGGATGCTTCACACCTGTTCAGTTAGTTGCCTCTGCCTCTGCCTTAGAGCAGAAATTGGCAAACAGTCCCTGTAAAGGTCCAAACTGTAAATGGATTAGTAGATTAGATGTTATAAAGCAGACAGTTTCTACTGCCACTGCTCAATGTTGCTGGTGAAGCATAAGCCATACAACATATGTGACTGAATGGATGTGACTGTGTTCCAGTGAAACTTGACTTACAAAAACAAGCAGGGGGCTGGATCTGGCCTGGTGGCTAATCCCTGTTCTAGAGTCTTCAGAGCCTAGTGCCGTGGTGAGGGGTCTGCAAAGGCGCAGCTGCATTTCCTAAGGTCTTCCCTAGTGGTGGGGTAGAATTAGCGTTGGAATCCTCCCTTCTCTGTATTTTCTGTGTTGGATACACACAATTGAGTATTTGGTAACTGATGTCGTTTAGGAGGGTTTAGGGCTTTCTAGCACCAGGATACTGGGAATGCCCCAGTGGGGAGGTTCCAGGATGTGGAGCCAGAAAGGCCTGGGTATCTAGTCCCACCCACTCGCCTGCTGTGTGATCTTAGGTGAGTTTTTGAAGTTCTGTATGCCTCAGTTTCTTCATCTGTAGAATCGAGGTAACAATAAGACCTGTTACATAGGAGTGCTGAGAACATTAATGGTAACTCATGTAAAATGATAAGAGCAAGACTTCTCAATCTTGATAGATACTGTTGATATTTTTAGCTTTGGGGGAGCTGTCCTGTGCATGACAGGATTTTTTTTTTTGAGGCAAAGTTTCAGTTTATTGCCCTGGATAGAGTGCTGTGGTGTCATAGTTCACAGCAACCTCAAACTCTTGGGTTCAAGTGACCCTCTTGTCTCAGCCTCCCAAGTATTTGGGACTCCAGGTGCCCACCACAGCACCCAGCTATTTTTAGAGACAGTGTTTTGCTCTTGGTCAGTCTGGTCTCTAACTCCTGAGATCAAGCAGTCCACCTGTGTTGGCCTCCCAGAGTGCTGGGATCACAGGTGTGAGCCTCTGCATCCGGCCACGACCAGACGTTTATCACTTCTGTGGCCTCTACCTACAAGTGCCGGTAATACAATTCCGCCAATTTCAACAACCATAAATGTCTCTAGACATTGCCAGCTGTTCCCTGGGGAACACAGTTGGCCCTGGCTGAGGACGACTAGATCAGAACAATGCTTGGTATTAATAAATGTCACTTCTTACTGGAGATTGTAGAGGATTTCAGATGTTGAAGCTGGTGGTGCAAGGACGGGGATCTCTGAAGACAAGCAGTAAAATTTTAACAATAATAATATTAATAAATGGTGGTAGCTACCACATGTTAAATATATTTCCTACTGTGCGCCAGATGTGGTTCCAGAGCTATTCCCCAAGATTGTGCGCACTGGACGTGGCTCTGAGTTCACCGTGCTCCCTCCATGTCCCCGGGGGACAGGATCGTTGGGGTCCAGGTGGGGAGTCCAGGCACAGGGAAAGCTTGACCAACAAAGCTCAATTTGCAAAGCAAAACCCCCTTCTGGGTCACGTCACCGACTACTCTCCCATTCGCAGCTCGGCTGAGTGCATGGAAAGGAGAATTTTCTAAGACTTCCAACCTTTCTTGCAGCTGAGACCAAAAAAGATGAAGTGCTGGGAGTCTAGGTTAGGGATCTACGGAGGGATTTTTTGAGATAACGGTGTAAATCGAGAGAAAAGCGAAGGACGGAAGCGCTTGCCTCGCTTCTCCTTGGGGATGGTGGACGGCCCGGCGAGCCGCGTCCTCTCGCTCGTTAACACGAGGTGGCGCTCGAGGCCTGTGCTGGAAACTGGGTCGCCGGGCGCGAGGCCTGCTCGGACCGCGGCGCAAACAGAGGCAATGCTCGCGTCCACACGGGCCCTGCGATCTGCGCTGACGCAGTGCGGGATTTAATGCCAAACACGCCCATATTATTGAGTTTGCCAAGGATGTTGCCTGAGTCCAGGACAGAGCCCTGACGGGGAGAGGGAGGGAGGCTGGGGAGCCGGACAGCGGTCCCCCGGGCTGGCCGCGGCCGCCCCGTCTCTTCCGGCGGCGTCCGGGGCCGCAGGCGGCGGGGCTGGACAGACCGGTGCTCCGGCCGGGCAGGCGGGGCTGCTCCGCGGCGGGCGCCGAACCCCGCGGGAGGGACCGCAGAGGCGGGGGGCAGCTCCCGGCTGCAGCTTGACTCCTCGCGCCGTCTGGGTCCTTGATTACTTCTCCTTACTTCCGACCCATTACTGGCTGGTACCTGGAGTAGCTGAGGGTCCGACTTTTGAAGGCCAGACTTCAGGTCTTCACAATTTCAGCGAAGGCGAGCCGCCTCCGTCTCCACCAGTCAACAGCCTCCCCCTCCAGCCTGGAGGCCTGGGTCTTCCTCCCGGCCCCTCCTCTCCCCTTCACAGCACCAGACACAGAGATGACCAGAGGATTTCCAGTTTCACTGCGTTCCCCACACTCCGCCTCGGTGGTTTCTTAGGAGAACAAAACAAAACAGAACAAAAAACTCCAGCAGCCATACAAAAATCAAAAGCAAACAATAAGGACAATCAGCGGCGAGGCATTATATGTTTGACTGAACGGGAAATTTTGGGATATGGGTCCTTGTCCTCTGTTATATGCATTTCCTATCTAGCAGAACGTCACTAATTTTGCGGGATTGAGGAGAATTTTGAAGTGTAGCATTTAAAAAAGGAAACCGCTCATGTCAGCTGTGAGCGCCTGGCGCTCATCACCGGCTCCTCCAGGTTACTGACTCCCACCCCAGACTCCAGCTGCACCAAACTTTTGGAGACTCGCAGGCCACCTACCATTCCTGTCCTCCATGACTTGGGGTCTTACTCCTTTACACCCTTAGTAGTCTTTTGTCGCAAGTGACAAACTCAATACAAGTAGGTTTGATTAAAAAAATAGTCCATCCATGTGATTTACCGGCATACTTGACAGTAAGTTCAAGGGGTCCGCACTTTGCACTCAGGAGCAGCTGGTCCAGATGACAGCAACCTCTCTCGCCTCTCTCCTCCCCCCAGGCTTCATTCAAGGCGGGCTGTCCCCAGCTGGTGATGGGAGCCTAGTCTTCCATTCCACTTGTTTAGTGATCCCAGGGGAATGAAAATTCTATGAGGGGTTTGGGGTAGAGGGTCATTGGACTAGTTTTAAACCAGTAGCCACGTATGCACCAATCCATGCACCAGTTGTGTTGGTTGGCTAGACCCTGATTATGGGACCCCCATTAGAACTGGGGGAAAGGATGGATTTCTGAAGGAAAACTGAGGTGGCTCTTCTAACTGCCGCACCCCAGCAGACAGTCTTCAGCTCACATGCGACCTCAGTGGAGGAGTCTGTTCTGACCAGTGACCTTCTCTGTCCCCTGCCCTCTGCTGCACATTCCTTGAATGTAACTTTGTAAGGGCAAGAGCCATATCAGAAAAGCCATTTTGTTTTAGGTTTTTCAGTTCTACAAACTTAAATTAGTTTAACACTAGGGAACATTCTTTCTCAGTGAGAAACAATCTAGTTACTTTTAATAACAAAAAACAATTTTTCTATCTACCTTGGCTGTTTTCGGGATGTTGAGAGCAAGTTTTGCTCAGCTTAGTTAATCACCCTTAATGCAGGCTGTCTGGTATCATTATTCTTCTCCCCATTCTTCTGCTTTCACCTCTTCATGTTCATCTTTTTTTTGTTGTTGTTGTTTAAATTAGAGTTTGTGTTTTAGAGCAGTGTTAGGTTCTCAGCAAAATTGAGCAGAAGGCACAGAGCCTTCCCCGCGTTGTTATCAGCACCTCCAACTCCATGAACCCACATGGACGCCTGGCGGTCACCCATGTCTGGTGCTTGCATTGGGCTTGCTCTTGGTGCTGTATATTCCCTGGGCTCGGACAGATGGACAACCTGTAATGACATGCATCCATTATATCCATTATACCATCCTACAGAGTTTTTCTGGCCTAAAAATTCCTCTGTGCTCCACCTATTCACCCCTTCCTCCCTCTAGCCTCTGGCAACTACTGATCTTTTTACTGTCTTCAGTTTGCAGTTCCCAGTATACCGTGTAGTTGGGAGTTGCACAGGATGTAGCCTTTTCAGAGTGGCTTCTTTCACTTCCTTCAACTTAAACACGCACATAAGTTTCCTCCATGTCTTTTCATGGCCTGATAGCTCATTTCTTTTCAGCACTGGGTGACATTCCATGAACTGGATGTAGCACAGTTTATTCACTCACCTGTTAAACCTGACAATTATGAATAAGGCTGTTATAAACACCCATAAGTGGATTTTCCTGGCCATACAAATATCCCATTATTGTGGTGATCACCAAAGAGTGGGACTGCTGGATTGTGCCTGGTTTTGTGAGAAGCCGCTACACTACCTTCCCGTGTGGCTGCAGGCTGTGCAATCCCATTGGGAGGGGGAGGACCTGTGGCTCCACCTGCTTGCTTGTCAGCATCCTGGGTTTGGGCTACTTTCATTGTTGTTTTAATTTTCCTGACCACGTATGATCTCAGCACCTTTCATGTACTTATTGGTCATACACTTCTCTTTTTTTCTGATAAGGTTGCTGTTGAGGCCATAAGGTTGATATTGGCCCATTTTCTTTTAGATTAGGTTTTTTTTTTTTTTTTTTTTTCTTATTGTTGAGTTTTAAAGAGTTCTTTGTATATTCGGAAAACAGTCATCTTTCAGATGTGTCTTTTGCAAATATTTTCTTCCAGTCTGTGGCTTGTCCTTTCATTCTCTTGGCACTGTCTTCTGCAGGGCAGAAAATTTTAATTTTAGTGAAGTCCAGCTTATCAATTCCTTTTTCTGTTCATGGATTGTGCCTTTGGTATTACATCTAAAAAGTCATTTCCAAACACAAGGCCATTTAAGTTTTCTCTTATGTTATTGTCTAAGAATTTTAAAGGTTTGCATTTTACATTTAGGTCTGTGATCCATTTTGAATTAATTTTTTGATGGGTACAAAAAATTGATTGGGTCTAGAGGTCTATGTCTGGATTAAATTTTTTTTTTTTTTTTTTTTTTGCACATAGATCTTTAATTGCTCCTGAACTATTTGTCAAAAAGACTACCTTTTCTCCATTGTATTGTTTTTCTTCCTTTGTCAAAGATCAGTTTATATTATTTATGTGGTTCTATTTCTGGGATTTCTATTCTGTTCCATTGGTCCATTTGTCTGTTCTTTTGCCAACACCATGCTCTTTTGATTACTGTGGCTTTATGGTCAATCTTGAAGTGAGAGAGTGTCAGTTCTCCAACTTCATTCTTCTTCAATATTGTGATAGCTATTTTGGCTCTTTTGAGCCTCCATACAAAATTTGGAGTCAATTTATCAATATCCACAAAGTTACTTTCTGGGGTTTTGACAGGGATTGTATTTATCTATAGATCACTTTGGGAAGATATGGTATCTTGGAAATATTTAGTCTTCCTATCCATGAATATGGAAAATCTCTAAATTAATTTATTTCTTCTTGAATTTCTTTTATCAGAGTTTTGCAGTTTTTGTTAGATGGATCTTAGAAATATTTTGTTGGACTTATATCTAAGTATTTCATTTTGGGGAGTGCTAATGGAAATGGTATTGTGTTTTAATTTCAAATTCCACTTGTTCATTGCTGGTATATAGGGAAAAATTGACTTTTGTATACATGGGTATTAACTTGCATGTTGCAACCTTGCTGTAATTTGGTTAATTCCAGGAAGGTTTTTTTTTTTTGTCAATTCTTTCCAATCAATATAAAGCAAAATCACCTCTACCCATCACCAAATGGAGGGATAATCTTGCTGACTTCCTGGGGAATATGTCTGGTATCTTTCTTACAACTGGAAGAACACTGGCTTTAGGATAATACCAATGCTTCAGCTAGCAGAGTAATAAGATGGAAAGGACACAGGTCTTCAGTGACATCACTGAGTGGCTGGAACAACCATCTCTGAATCTCCCTTGACTTCTGGACTCCCTGAACTTCTTGTTAAATGAGGCATGTTAAAGTATCATTGTTGTTCAAGCCAGATAAAGTTGGTATTTTGGTTATTTGTAGTAATTTTTTTAACAGATAAAAAAAAAAAAAGAAACTGACGTTCAGTGAAGTCAATAATAGAAGCAACAATATTAGATTACAAAGCCAAGACTCTAACACTTGACAGTCTGACTCTACAGCACCCATTCAAAGCTCAGAATTTAAGCTTACAGTATTGTTTCCCAGGGAATACAATGTAAAAAGTATTATGGAATTTGGCATGGGTTTGAGGACAAGGGATAGAAATACAATGAGGGATGTAGCAGTGTGTTGGGCCCTGCCATGTGCCTGAGGCCTAGTGCAACTTCCCAAGCCTAACTAGAAGTAAATCCATCTAGCTACTTCCTCGTAGCAATGACTCAGCAAGGCCACGCCTGAAACTGCCTCTACCTAGATACAGCCTACGTGGTACCATGCCATTGGCCCAACCCTGTTACCGCCCATCACACCACCTCATCCCACGCCTCCTTTCCACGCCCCTTCCCCACACTCTATATAAGCATCTGCTTGTCGCAATAAAGTTGAGTTCCTGCTTCAACAGACTCCCAGCTCGGTGTGTTCCTGTTCTGGGGGGGGGGGGGGCGGGTGACACTCACCATCCTGCTTAGCCCCCGGGGATGGAGTCAGGCTGGCCCTGCTCACCCCCTCTTCTGGACCTGCCGGATAGCCCAGCAGCAGTGGTTCTCAACCTTCCTAATGCCATGACCCTTTAATACAGTTCCTCATGTTGTGATGACCCCCAACTATAAAATTATTTTCATTTCTACTTCATAGCTGTAATTTTGCTACTGTTATGAATCATAATAAAATATCTGATATGCAGGAGACTTCCAAAGGGGTTTCAACCCATAAGTTGAGAATGGGATGTAAGATATTTGGAACTTTTGAATGAGGCTTACTATTCCCATATAACATGAAATAGACATATCTGCAAAGAAAAAAGTTGCTTGGTTCAAACTGGAGTGGCAAGAAGCAGTTACACTACCAGTGTTGATAAGCTTCATAGGACTTGGTTTGATATAAACTAGAATTGGTGATTTTGTACATTTTTGGAGGGAATACCATCCCCCCATTTTTATCTTCCTCTTCTACATTTCTTATTTTATGATTAGGATGTGGGAAGAGATAATTTTCCTATTTACAACCAAAGAAAAAAGCCAAATCCCTATAGGACAAGCTGCCAACTGATGAGAACCTGATTTTTACCTTCATTCTCGCCTCCCAGAGTGTGACTTCTTGAACCTTTTCTCAAAGTTGGATTTACCTGTCACTTTGGATGTTGCAAAGAAGCTTTGCAAAAGCTCTCTCAGCAAACTTGCTGACTGATGGGATGAATGATGCAGTTGAGACTGGAATTTGATGAGAGATGAAATACAGAAAAGCTTTGATTGTTAGGAAAATTAAGAAGTAACTCCCCTGGAAAAAGTAGAAGTTTTATTCAAGTAGTAGGCTCTATTGCATGCTATTAAGACTTTACATTTTTATTTTAAGAAGTTTTAAAAATACAAAGGCTTGAACAGGTGTTTTTCCAAAGAAGATATACAAATGTCCAATAAGCATATGAAAAGATGTTCAATATCATTAGGAAAATGAAAATCAAAACCACAGTGAGATGCTACTTAATACCTATATGGCTACCAGAACAACAACAACAACAGTAAAAGAGAAAATAACAAGTTTTGATGAGGATGATGGGAAGAAATCGGAACTTAGAACCCTAGTGCATTGCTGGTGAAAATGTAAAATGGCTTAGATGACAAACAGTATGGCGATTTCATTCCTAGATACAAACCAAAGAATTACAAACAGGGACTCAAAAACAGTTACTTGGATGCCAATGTTTATTGCAGCATTATTCACAATAGTCAAAAGATGCAAACAAGGCAAATGTTCAACAAGAAAAGAGTGAATAAACAAAATGTGGTAATTGTATACAATTCACGTAATAAAGAAGAAAGTTCTGATACAAGTTAAAACACAGGTAAGCCAACAAAAAGAGCAAATATTGTATGTTTCTGCTTGTGTAGAATATCCAGAACAGACAAAGTTGTAGACAGAGAGCGGACCGGAGGACACTGAGGGCTGCAGGAGAAGACGCGGAGAGGCTGCTGTTCAACAGATACAGCGTTTCTCTGGAAACAGATGGTGGTGATGGTTGTGCAACATTGTGAATGTGATTCATAAAGTTAAAGACAACCATGTAGAGAGGAGCAGACAGTACGTAATGCAGCAACGACCACGGAGTAGAATTAATAAATAATTAATTCGTATTTATTAATAAGATTTATTAATAAGAATGATACCTTCCCCTGGCGGATCTCACTCCTGGAAACTGCGCCGCGGGTTGAGGCGCGCCGACCGCTGGGCCCTGGACAGCTCGCGTCTTCAGCTTCTCTGTCGCCCTCTAGTGGAGGGAGCTTGCATGACCTGTGCACGGGGCTCCCGAAAGGACTGGAGGCGCGACGCCCTCAGGCGGAGACGGGAGGTGGGAAATAATTAGCCTAGATTCCTTTTCCCCTTGCCAGCCAGTTCTGAGGCATGTTCTGCTTGGATTTTCGGGGGTCCTAAATGAAACTGAGCGCCAGTTGCCAGCAGTAGAAACCCTCAGATCAATACACCCGTGGCTTTTCTCCCTTCTCTGCTTCTCTTGCCCTCCACCCTGACGGCCACCCCGATGACTACCTGCCCTGACTCCTCGCTTCAGCTTCTGTCTTCAGAAGATCCCAAACTAGGACACCCCTTTAATTCTTATTCCTCTCTTCACTCACCAGAAGCGATCACTTTTGTGAAGCTGGTATAAAATATAACTGGTGTATGTTTTTTAAATTTTTGGTTAATACATCAACTATATATAATTTAGTGGAGTTTTAATACTTTTATGAATGGTCATTGCGTGTGTATGTGGAGGGGTCTGTAACTTGTTTTTTTGCACTCAAGATGTTTTCAAGATGGTTCCCTGTGTGTGATAAGAGAGATCCGGTTTATTATTTTTAACAACTATGTGTAAATTCTAGCCACTGTATAGCTGAACTACATTTTGTTTTAGCCACACCCCAATGCTGAGTTTTTATACTTTTCCTCTATTTTTTGCCATTAGAAACAATGTTTCAATGAACCTCCTGTACCTTCGTTTTGCTTTCAAGAAATGGAAAGTGGAATTGTTAGGTTGTAGGCTATACATAAACAATACGTTTATTTTTATTTTATTTATTCATTTATTTCAGTTTAATGTGAGAGTACACATGATTAGGTTACATCCTTTGCATTTGTTAGGTAAAGTCCAAGTTGTAGTTGAACATTTCATCTGCGGGGTGTGCTGCGTACCCTTATACTGTGCCCATTAGGTGAGAGCTCACCAAGCCCTCTCTCTCCCCCCATTTACCTTTTCCCTTCGCCCTCTTCCTCCACACTTGAATTTAATTGTGTTCTTCTCTCACGTGGGGGTGTAGTTGTTTATCTATTGGTTTCATATTAGTATTGCATATATTGGATACTTGCTTTTCCATTCTTGTTATACTTTGCTAAGAAGAATGTTCTTAACTCCCCTCAGGTAAGTACAAAAGATGTAGGATCTCCATCTTTTTTTTGCAACTGAATAGTATTCTGTGGTATACATACACCACAGCTTATTAATCCATTCATACATTGATGGGCACTTGGGTTGATTCCACCTATTGGCAATTGTGAATTGAACTGTGATGAACATTCAGGTGCAAATGTCCTTATGGTAAAATGATTTATTTTCTTCTGAGTAGATACCTAGTAATGAGATTGCAGGATCAAATGGAAGGCCTACCTACTTTTAGCCCTTTGAGGATTCTCCACGATTCTTTCCAGAGAAGCTGTATTAGTTTGCAGTCCCAGCGGCAGTACAAAAGTGTTCCCTTCTGTCCACATCTGTGCCAGCATGTGCAGCTTTGGGACTTTGTGGTATGGGCCATTCTCGCCAGGGTTAGGTGACATACCACAGTGGTTTTGATTTGCATTTCTGTAATGATTAGGGATAATGAACATTTTTCCATGTGTTTGTTGGCCATTTGTCTGTCTTCAGAGAAGGTTCTGTTCAGGTCTCTTGTGCAGTGACAGATGGGATTGTTCACTCTTTTCTTGTTGATTAGCTTGAGTTCTCTGTAGAGTCTAGTTATCAGCCCTTTGTCAGATTTGTAGCATGCAAATATCTTCTCCCATTCTGAAGGTTGTCTGTATGGCATGCTTTAGTTGTTGTACCTTTAGCTGTGCAGAAGTTTTTAGCTTAAATCTGATTTATGTATTTTTGGCTTTGCTGCAATTGCCAAGGAGGTCTTTTTCTTAAAATCTTTTCCCAGGTCAATGTTATGAAGAGTTTTTCCCACATTTTCTTATAGAATTTTTATTGTTTTATGCTTTAAATTTAAATCTTTTATCCATTAAGCATCAATTTTTATAAATGGTGAGAGGTGCAAGGTCCAGCTCAGTCTTCTATCTTGTTAAAATGTTCATACTACCCAAGGCAATCTACAGATTTGATGCAATCCTCATCAAAGTAGCAAGTCATACTTAGAAGAACTTGAAAAAATAGTATATCATTTCATATGGAACCAGAAAAAAACCTAAATAGCCAATACAATCCTAAGAAATAAAAACAAATCTGGAGTCATCATATTACTAGACTTCAGGTTGTGCCACAAGTCTACAGTGATCAAAACAGCATGGCACTGGCACAAAACAGGAGGCATAGATCCATGGAATAGAATAGAGAACTTAGAGATGAACCCCATGTATTGCCATCTGATCTTTGATAACCCCAACAAAAGCATACACTGGGGGAAAGAAACCCTATTTAATAAATGGTGCAGGGAGAACTGAATAAACAATAAGTTTAAAAAATTATTGAGGTGAAAGTCACAGGACATAAAATTAACGATCTGGCATTCAGTACATTTCACAGTGTTCTGCAACCACCATCTCTTCCTAAATATTTTCATCACTCCAAATTAAAATGCTGTACCTATTAAAGTGGTTGTTTCTTCCTGTTACCACTTCACTCAGCCCTGGCAACCACCCTTCTGTTTTCTGACTCACCACATGCATGGTCAGAGAGGACACTGGCAGCCAGAGTGAGCCCCAAGGCAAACATTTTGAGGTGCTGGCACTGAAGGAGAGATGGGTGAGGCCTGACAGCACCTGTCATGGTGGACTTTGTTTTTTTTTAAATTTCAAACTATCAAGGGGTACAAATGTTTCTGGCTGCTTGAATCATGGCTGCAGGTGTTCCGATCACCAGATAGGATTCACTGCACCCACCAAGTTGGTTTTTGCTCCTTGTCTCCTCCCACGCCCCCACTTGCTTTCCACTGAGTTTTACTTCTCTCTCTGCACATGTGTGCACATCCGTCAGTTCCAATTTAATAGTGAGTACACGTCGTGTTGGCTTTTCCATTCTTGAGCCACTTCACTTAGGAGAGTGGTCTTTACCCTGGTGTACTACTTGGCCATAAGAAAGGATGAATTAATACCTTCTGCAACAATTTGGATGGAACTGGACACAATAGCCTTTTGAGTCAGATTCACTATTTGCGGGCCATATTATCAGGGACAATTCCTTAATTTCCTCCTCTGTCAGAACAGTGGCATCTCCAACAAACATTTGTTGAGCACTTACTATGTATCAGGCTCTATGGTAAGCCGTGTATATACCATTATTTAAATAATTCTCACAACCTGGTAATTAGTTTTCGCTTTACAGATAAAGAAGTGGTGTCTTGGAGAGGGTGAAGATGCTGGGTCATCTCCCTTCCCCACCCTTGTCTGGGCACTTGATGCCGCCTGCTGTGGACACCACCCATTGGATTCCCTTGCCTCCTGGCTTCTGCTCCATTTTTCCAATGAGAGGCACTGCTCAGGGCCTGGAATGGGAAGCTGTGGGTTGTCAGTGCTGTGGTCCTCTCCCCAAGGCACCGGCCCTCCCGGGTTCTTTGAGATCTTCCTCCCTCTCCCCATTCTGCTTCCAGTTGCTGTTAGTCCCTGGATGTTTCAGCACTCCTTGATGTTGGTTGCTTCTTGTTCCTTTGTTAAATTCTCTTTAATCGCTCCTTTCCAGCAGGTTTTTTCTTGCCAGGATCTGGACTGACCAAGTAACTCACCCTAAATCATAGACCTACAGTGTGGCTCTCTGATTCCTGGGTAAGATGGGTACTACCTTCAGAGGGATAATTTGAGGATTAAGTGAAATTGCCCCTGTGAGTGCCCAGCACTGTGCCTAGTTCCTAGAAAGTGCTCAGAAGCGTTTGCTGTCTGTGTAGAGGTTGATCGACACAGTAAGAGTTCATTTATCATTTGTGCTGCATCAGCAAGGCGGTTCTGCCTTTTACCTGGGAAACTCAGTATCACTCTATCACAGTGAGAGTCTGGGGATGGGAGAATCTTGCCTGTCTCACTCGGTGTTGTGTCTCTAGTCCTGGCATGTGGCAGAACGTACCACCCCAAGATAAAAATTATTTTGAATTTAAGAAACTTGAAAAGCAGCAGATGCAAGAAGGGCATTTAAATCTCCCCTTTCCCTAAAAATGGTAGATAAAAACGACCATGTGAAAGATATGTTCCCTCTACCAAGAAAAAGGAAACTTTCTTCGATGGGGAGTCACAGCTAGAGATGTCCGTGCAAACAGACCTTGTTAAAATCATTCTTATATTCCTTTAGTCTCCCCGCCTAATTCCTTTATATTCCTGATTGCCTCTCTTTGTACAACTGAATGTATAAGCGTTTAGGTTTTGCCACTTCTTTGGGTCTTCATTTCCTTCCAAGGGTTCCTGTGTTGCACAAAACTTACGTAAACTTACATGCTTTTCTCCTGTTACTCTGTCTTATGCCAATTTAGTTCTCAGGCCTGGTAGAAAACCCTAAGAGGATAGACACAAAATTTCACCTTTTCCATGGTGCTCTGCACATATTTGCCAAATAATAAAGGAGTAAATGAAACTGTAGGAGCTGCTGTTAGTGGTGTTTACCAAATACTGCCATGACGTTGCAGTGCCCTTTCCTTGACTCCTTGAAGTTCAGCATGACTTGTTTTGGCTGATGAAATGCAATGAAAAGTCGAACATGTCTGTCCAGAGCTGGACCTGACTCAACTCTTTCCACAGTGGTGGCAGTCGTCACAGCTTTGTTGTCAATCTGAGTTGGCCTGAATCTTTTGGCGCTTTCCATGCAGACACCTTTCTCCCACTGACCTGCCCTGGGCCTGTAGCACCAGTGAGAAATACATTTCTGTTTAAGTTAATGAAATTTGGGGGGCTGTTACTGCACCTTGCCCATCTCAACTAATACACATGACAACAATCTAATGGAACATTTTTGGTGTTATTAAAAAGTACAAAAATCCCCAAGCGTGCTCAGCTGAATGGAAGTGTCCCATACCTGTTGGTCTCTTTGATGCCTCACTCTGAGACTATAAATCAGGGGTGGCGAACAAGTTCGACACAAAGAGCCAAAATTTTAAACTGTGAGAGTCAGAGAGCCACACCACGCAGTGACCTGCCAAAACAGACAAACACTCACACAAAAGCATATAATTTTAACAATAATATAT
>CAUYPK010088550.1:0-43773 GCA_963574355.1 Loris lydekkerianus
ATATTTGTCTTTTAATGTAAGATGTGATTCTTGGATGCAGCAGATATCTGGCTTGAGTTTTTGTATCCAGTCAGCCAACCTGTGCCTCTTTAGAGGACAATTTAAACCATTCACATTAATTGAGAATATTGATAAGCCTTTCCATAGTCTGGTGGACATTTTTAGTCCTTTTGCAACTGTGGAAGTTGGAATTTGATCAAAATTTTCTGGGTGGGTTTACTTTTGTGGTGGAAGATTATGCTGGTTGTTATGGAGGATAGGTCTGAGAATATCCTGAAGAGCTTGTTTAGTTATGGCAAATTTCTTTACATATGAATGTCATTGAAGTATTTAATTTCTCCAACATAAATGAAACTCAGTTTAGCTGGGTACAGGATCTTGGTTTGAAAGTTATTTTGTTTTAGGAGATTAAAGGTTGATGACCATCCTCTTCTAGCTTGAAATGTTTCAGCAGAGAGATCTGCAGTTATTCTAATATTGTTGCCCTTGTAGGTGATGGTTTTCTTTCATCTGGCTGCTTTCAGAATTTTCTCCTTCCTATTAATTTTAGTGAAATTGATTATGATGTATCTGAGGGATGTCTTATTTGGGTTGAGTCATGCTGGAGTTCTGAAACTGTCTGCTATCTGAATTTCAGAATCTCTTGGCATGTCTGGAAAGTTCTCCTTCATAATCTCATGGAGAAGTGTCTCTGTGCCTTGTGAAGCCACTTTGTCCCTTTCTGGGATTCCTATGAGATGAATATTGGTTTTCTTTGAATTATCCCAGAGCTCTCTGAGACAGTGATATGTTTTTGCCCTCCATTTCTCTTCCTGAGAGTTTGGGAGCACTCGAAAGCCTCATCTTCAATGTCAGAAATCCTTTCTTCTGCTTGCTCCATTCTGTTAGTGAGGGATTCTACTGTGTTTCTCAGATCTTTGAGGGATGTAACTTCTTGTCTCAATGTGTCAAAATCTTTGGTCATTTGGTCTTTAATTTGATGAATTATTGATATATCTTTTTGGTTACTGCTTGGAATTCTAATTTGATCTTATTTGCTATCCAGATTCTGAATTCGATTTCCGACATCTCAGCTATTTGTTTGTGCATGGGATCTTGTGCTGTGTCTACCCCAATGATCCTTGGGGGAGTTGATCTACTGTGATTATTTCTATTGCCAGAGTTTTTCTGTTGATTTTGCCTCATAATTGTTTTTCACCATTGCCTCTGGCTGTCCTCAGAATTGGGGAGGTGTCTTTCCAAGATTAGACCCCAGCAGGATCACTCTATTGTTGCTGGATCTTTGTAGGGAGTGACCCTGTATAGTTTATCTGGGGATGTCCCAGCCAGGGTGTTCTTGTTGTGGAAGCAGTTTCAGAGTGTGACACCCCAAGATCCAGCAACAGGGCGGGAGGTGGTGTGTATAGTTCTGGGAGTGCCTGGTGCCCAGTGACTTTGGCACAGAGAGCCCAAGGCTCCAGCAGTGTCTGGCCATGAGAAGGGCTCTGTGCAGAGGCAGGGAGGTCTCCAGAGGGCACACGGCTACCAGAGTCCCTGGGCAGATAAGCGGGCCAGTGTGGATGCAGGGAGGGTACAAGAGGGAGGACACAGGGTTGCACGGCTCCCACAGTTCCTGGTCAGGGCATGCGGAGGCCTGGTGGGCGCAGGTTGCAGGTCGGTGGTCACAGACAGCTCTTATGGAGGTCTGGGCAGTGCCAAGCCCAGGAGTTTGAGGTAGCTATGAGCTGTGATGCCACGGCACTCTACCCAGGGCAACAGTCCAAGGCTCCAGTGTGCCAAGTCCAGTCTCATTCTACCCAGGGCAACAGCCCGAGGCACTCTACCCAGGGTAATAGTCCGTGGCTCCAGTGTGCCAAATCCAGTCTCACTCTGCCCCAGAGGGTTAAGGCTATAAGGCACCTCAGTCCCTGCCTTTAGGCTGCTCAGTCACTAGGTTACTAGCTCCCGCCTGATCCTTGCTCTGCGACCCTGAGGGCAGAGCTTGCCGGGCCAGTTCTCTCACAATGGCTCCCTGCGGCCCACAGTTGAACACTATTATCTCCATCTGGCTCAGCGTCTCAGTCTGGGGCCCTAGACAATGCTCAAAGTTCTCTGCACTCCTGCTCAAGCTCTTCCCAAGGCAGGTCAACTGAGTGCCAAGTCCAAAAACACCGAAACAGTTCACAGGTAAGGCCTTTCCAGTTTGCAGTCTCACTGCTGCTTGTACTTACGGCTGCCGGTGGGGTTAGGTCAATTGAACACATGCAACCACTTGCCAGTTTTCCACTGTTTTTGTCCTCCTCTTGGGGTCCAAGAGTTCCTTGCTGACTCCCTGTATTCTCAAAGAGATGATTATAGGCAGATCCCACTAGCCAGAGATGCCTGGAGTCTTGTCTCCCCAGACTCACCGTGCCCAGATGCAGGGAAGCTGTTACTCGGCTGCCATCTTGGTCCACCTCCTCACACACATTCAGCATTCCTGATTTTTATTTTATTTTATTTTTTGCTGTAAACCCCCTTCTCTTGGGGATCTTATTTAGGTAATCTCCTAAGTATACCAGGTTTCCAATATCATTTGTGGGTGGATGATTGTCAAGTTTCCCTGAGTTTTACACACACAGAAGTATCAACTGCTATTTGACATTTCTATTCGCAAGTCTTGAAGATATCTCAAACTCATGTCAACCTCTGTATGTTTCCATTCGTAGCATGTATCAAACTTGTAATTATACAACAACATATGTGGGTGTTAAATCTTCTCCCTTCTCAGAGCATAAGTGCTATGAAGATGGGGTCCACTGACACATAGGACATGCTTAACCTTGTTATCATAATAAACAAATAATAACATGAAATAATATTTTGTAAACATGGCTGTTCTTACATTCATTATGCTAAAATGTTTATTAAACAGAAAAATAAGTCAACGAGGTCCATAATGAAGAATATTAAAAATGGAGTAGCCAAGGAGTACAAACTTTCAGTTATAAGATGAATAAGTTCTAAAGATCTAAAGGTGACTTAGTTAATACTGTATTTCTGAGTGTATCTGTGAGGGTGTTTCCAGAGGAAACTGGCATGGTTTAATGCTACCTTTTAATGGCCAGGTAGAAGAGGAAGAGAAGGAATCTAAAAAATTATTCTGGACACAGCAAGGCCAACAAGGTAGGAGTAAAACCCACCCAAATACTTGAAATTTGTTAAGAAAGCAGATGTTTCATAGTAGGGCTGAGTACATTGGATACTTCTTCCATTCTTGAGATACTTTACTAAGAAGAATATGTTCCAGCTCCATCCATTTAAACATGAAAGAGGTAAAGTTTCCATCTTTCTTTAAGGATGCATTATATTCCATGGTGTACATATGCTACAATTTATTAATCCATTCATGGATCAATGGGCACTTGGGCTTTTTCCATGACTTAGCAATTATGAATTGGGCTGCAATTAACATTCTGGTACAAATGTCTTTGTTATAATGTGATTTTTGGTCTTCTGGGTATATACCTAGTAGAGATATTATAGGATTGAATGGCAGATCTATTTTTAGATCTCTAAGTTTTCTATAAAGCTATAACCAAGTTATAACCTAAGAATATTGGGAAGGGGAGTAGGGAGAGGAGGGAGGGGGGAGGTTGGGCTGAGGGAGGGTCATTGGTGGGATTACACCCATGGTGCATCTTACAAGGGTACACGTGAAACTTAGTAAATGTAGAATATATTAATAAAAATCTTAACGCAATAACTAAGAAAATGCCAGGAAGGCTATGTTAACCAGTGTGATGAAAATGTGTCAAACTGTTTGTAAAATCAGTGTATGGTGCCCCATGATCGCATTAATGTATACAGCTATGATTTAATAATAATAATAAAAAAAAGAAAGCAGATGTTAAAGGTTCTTATTACAAAAAGTGACTAGATGAGGTGGTAGATATGATAATTTACTTGATTGTGATAATCATGTCACCATGTACACGTATACAAAAGCATCATGTTGCATACTTTATGTACAGTTTCATTTGACAATTACATCTTAATAAAGCTGGAAAAAAAAAATAAAAGAAATGATCCTGATATCAGAGGGCATACTTCATCGAAGATTGGGAATATTTAGAAATAGGCAACAAAGTACAGAGACAAATGAATGCTTATCCATATGGAATACATAGTCTTACCTAGATTCATCTTAAATTTTAATTAAAAAATTAATGATCTGACACACTGACATACCCAGGATTATAGACTATATCAATCTTTTTGAAAAATAGTCAAATGTCAAACCTAGAGATAAATTTCCTATCATGCAATGTAAATGTTCCTATTAAAGAGATTTGCCCAAATTATTTAAATAGTTTCTGTGATGGTTAATTTTAGCATCAACTTGACTGGATTAAGGGATACTCAGGTAGCGGGCAAAGCCTTATTTCTGAGTGAATCTGTGAGGGTGTTTCTAGAGGAGACTGGCATGTGACTCACTGGTTTAAGTGAGGAAGATCTACGCTCAATGTGGGGTCCATCTGAGAACTGGCTGGGGCCTGGATAAAACAAAAACAACAGAGAAAAGGCAATTTTCTCTCCCTTTCTCTCTCTCACCCCTATGCTCTCTTGCTCTGTGGCTTTCCACCACAGGATGATGTAAGAAGGCACTCACCAGATGTGAGCCACTTGACCTTGGACTTCCCAGCCTCTAGCACTGTAAGAAATAAATCTAAATTCTTTATGAATTGCTCAGTCTCAGGTATTCTGTTACAGGAGCACAGAATGGACCCAGACAATTTCCCTCCTCTACTGTCCAAAATCGTGTTCTAACCACTGATCCTCATGCTATTTCCTTTTTAAAATTGTATTTGTACAGTCTGGCACAAACTTCAGATCTGCTGGATGTGTGACTCTCTACTGTCATGGAAAGAGGATGTTAGCCTCCTGCATTTGACAATGAGGCCCTGCTTTCTAGGAACAACCTGGTGAAGTGGGAGAACATGCTTACTGACCGTAAGAAGCTCAAGTGTATCAAAACCACCAATTACCATTTGAGGCAATGTATGGCAGTCCTATAGGAAATATTAAATAATTCTATGTAACCAAACTGTTTGGCTAGTTGTCCAGACACTATCTATCTTCCTGCATGTCCCCGAGGGTGAGCTGGATGTAGTTTGCTCAGTATCAGAGTTTTCTATAGTAGGAGCAAGCATTTCACGTCTTCTGCTTCCACCATTTCAAGGCTCAGAAGCTGTTGTTACGAAGTGAACTCTGGGGCTTCACTGCGTATCTGACTTGAGTATCTGAGAGGCACTAAATGGTAAAGCTGGAGTGTTGCCCATAGTAAAACTAGACTTCTAACCAGTCTCACAACATTACATCATCTTTGCCTAAAAGCAAGAGCATACTGATTTACTTTTAGTCAACCACATACTATGCCTTCCCTTTAAATACTCAAATTGGCTGGGCACACACAGTGGCTCCTACCTGTAATCCTAGCATTTTGGGAGGCCAGCACAGGAGGATAGCTTCACATCAGAAGTTTGAGACCAGCCTGTGTAACACAGTGAGACCTTGTCTCTACAAAAGGTAGAAAATTAGCCTGGCATGGTGGCATGTGTTTGCAGTCCCAGCTATTGGGAGGCTGATGGAGGAGGATCACTCAAGCCCAGGAGTTTTAGGTTGCAGTGGCTGGGATGACACTCCTTCACTGTAGCCTTGACGCCAGAGCAAGACCCTGTCTCAAATAAATAAATGCTCATGGCTAACCTTGGTTTGAATTGTCTGCCATGCCAGAAAACTGGCATCTGAGAAGACTGATCTAAAGGATACACATGAAATATTCATTGCTCAAGATTCACTGCCTTTCCTTCCATAATTAAACTAGGTCACCAAAGCGGTATGCTTGGATCATAACATTCTGACACTTACACAGTTGAGAACAGAACTGAACTATGTTCTAAGAGAATGCCCTGGCTTTCACCAGAGACTTACATAAGGGGGGACAGATGAAAGATACAATTTTTTATTTAATACAATGTACTTTGGAGGGAATTTTTTTATTATATTGCTCATTATTCTTATATAAAGGATTTTTGGGTATGCACAATATGTTTGCTATTTTAGGATGCAATACAAAGGAATGAAAATTCCCTGCTGTGGTTTGATGACTCACGTATCCAAGTCGTTGGGCAGCGCTCTATGAAATAGAAGGCTGTTTGTTTCATGAACACAGGGCAATACTTCCTGTTCTGTAAGGGTTTTACTATATTTTACTTTTGTGGTGTAAGAAAGAGGCAGAAATGAGCTGTCATTTTAGATTCTGTGTAATGAATTGGGAACTTACAAGGCTCACTTTCTGGATGTAGCTTCATCACATATGCGAAAAACACATGGCCACTGCTCATATGCAAATCCTCCCTGAAGAAAACAATGGGGCTGTAATTTGGATCCACTCACATGCCAGTAATGGACTGTACTCTAAGAGCTACCTGGCTCTTGTGACCACAAACTATTTGGAATGAACACAATGATGACAAATACGACTGTGGTGGAAAAATAGCTAAATGGATTTGTAATCTGTCCCTTGACCTTAATTTGGGGTAGCGTCTGGGTCTTGAGTTCTGACATAATGGGAAGATGCTGATAATTTTATATCCCCCCTTTCTAAGAGGCCCTGTCTTCTAAAGTCTAGAGCAGCACTGTTCCATAAAATTTTCTGGAATAACAGAAAAATGTTCTCTGTGCTATTTAAAGGGTGGCCACTAGATACAAGTGGCTAGAGTAACTGAGAGATTAAATTTTTAAAATTTAATTTTATTTAGTGAAATTTAAATCATTGGTCATAAACGAGTAGTGGGTCCTGTCCTGGACAGTACAGTGTCGTGTGGTTGACGCTGTTTCAGAGTATAGTAGTGAGTGCTAAGGTTAATTAGGTTTTAAGACTAGGAGTTAAATTTTATTCCAACATTATAATCTTTAGAATATAGAAGAACTTATATAGTGTAAAAAATATAAATTCTCCATGATGACATGGATATTGAAAGGAAGAAACAGGTCCCAATAATCTTTACATCTTTCACAGCATCAGTGTGATGTTTTGCATGTAGAATATTATTATACACTTCCGTTGTTTTATTCTATAGCACTGGGCAAAGGCTTACAATTACAAGGCAAAGAAAATTTCAAGCACATTGAAAAACTGTATAAAAATCATAACAACCAAGAACATGGCTGAGCAAAGGCCCTAAAATGTAGTCTTGATTACCCACAGACTTATTCCACAATCAATTAAAGCACTAATGAATAAATACATCCACAAATACATAGATAAATATTACTCATAAATAAATATTACAAATAAGCTTTACACAGACGCATGTGCTTCATGTAACTTACTCGTAGACACAGATTTATTTCTCAAATCCCTAGAGGTGCCCTTACGCTTCTGGTAATTCACCTCCTGTCATGTCTTATTGCTTAATTATAGTGATGTATTTAACTTATTTATCACAAGAAAACAATAATCTTTCACTTTAAGAAAGCATGTGCTACCGGTGTTGCTTGGCTAATAGATCTTAGGAATCAGGAGTACAGGAGTTAAGACTATCAAGGAAAGAGAATCACAGATATTGTAACGTCCCTGGAGAAGTTCGAAACGTCTATAAGCATATTTAAAATAAACTGCCACGGTCCCAAAGCCTTTAATGGAGCTGGGAGAGCTGTTTAATGCATACTGTCTTGCAGTAATCGCTGTAGTTTAAAATAGATTTTAATCAAGCACCATCTGCATAATAGGCTGAACAAACAACACAGAACTCCACTTATAACTCTTATCCTATAAAGTAAATATTATAAAATCTTCGCCATAGAAACAAGACATAGAACAGCACTTTTTGTGATGGTACTGTTTTTGTAAGTGAAAATTTCGCTACTTAAATTCATTCTCTCTTTTCTTTCTAAACTATGCCGTCTAAAATCCCCTTATGAGAATAAATTCAAATAAGCATGGAAAGTAAGTCATCTAGTTACTGTGAGATCAGCAAGGCTGTGAGACTTTTCTTCATTTTACAATTGGGTTTATTATTATCGTTAATAATAACAGTACATTCAATGACTCAAAACATCAATTATAGAAAAATGCATATGAAGTGCTATACTTTTGAAATGATTCAGAAGTGTGGGGCATTGTATCAATGTCACGGTTTGTAAAGCAATTTCATTTTTAAGGATCCTTGATTCTGCCAAACATAACTGTGTATTATTTTTGGGTGAGTTTAGCAAAGGCACTTAGTGGTTTTATGTGAAATAGGAAGTTTGGGCTATCGTCCAGAAAAATTCTACAAGGTAAGAGAAAAGATTGGTTTTGAATATGCTACCCCTACTCTTTAAATTCATCTATTTTGCCAGACCCACTTGATCTTTTCTAAATTTGTCCATGTAGGGTAATACGTTTACTTCCTATCCTTTTGGACTGAGGGCTTCTACTGTCTTACAAAGAACACAAGCTCTCGAGGTAGGGTGCCACTGAATAAATGTCAGGTGGCTATACTTTATTTTTATTCAATGAATCAGTCAAGTATGTCCTGTCATCTGAGTTACATCTAAGAACCTACACTCCTTAAAAATACTATATTGGCATAATTAATTACTTGAATGGATTTTAGGAAAAATTATTTGGAATCAGGTACTAACTGGCTGTTTGAATTTTATAAATTCCTCCTTTTAAACTAGCTTGTTAAGTTCAGCCTTAATAAACAGGGTATTAAAAAAAAAATAAATGGGGGGGCATATATTAATTTAATTGCTGTGGCCCAAGAAATTCTTTAAAAGTATCATACTTATTGCAAAGTGTTGAACAGTTGCATAATATAGTTCAATGTCAACAATATCCGACTTCTAAGTCTTAATTTTAATGTTATCCCATTGCTGGATAAAGTAACATGACATTTGGTTCTAACAGTGCTTGATTTCACTCCATATTTATAGAAACTTGTCTGTTTATCAATTCCAGAAGTCTTCTTGCCTTTATAACAGTGGTAAATACAAACTACTTCTCTGAAGGTTTAATTGCTGCTCTAGTGACTTATCCTATTTGTTTTGATGAAGAAAACTTTCATCTTTTGTCTAATGTGGCAGAGAACATGCATTGATGAACTAGCAGGTTAATAACAAACTTGTAAAGGCAAAAACGAAGTGAAAGCAAGAACTCAGAGGAAAAAACACAGCACTAAAGCCAGCTTTCATATCGAAGAAACTGTCGAACCTGGTGTAAAATTGAGGTAAAGGGGGCAGGAGACAAGTGCCTATGCCTCAACAAAAGCAAGATGTTTGACGGGAGAAGTCCTGTTAAAGTCAGATGTAAAAGAATTAAGACTCTCAGTGTAAGGGTGGAGTAAAATAATTTCCATTATGTGTGCCTTCCTAGGACCTGCAAGGATGATTGCTCTGGAACCTTAATACAAAAGAAGAGGGAAACAAAATCTCTCCTGTTAATTTAAAAACAAAAGCCAGCATTTGCAAGAATCTGTATGTAGCCTGCATGCACACTCTGTGGGTGGTCTGAAAAAATTTAGGCCAAGTGTGGTTCTAGATAGTAATGGTCAAGATACATGGGTACAAGCAAATACAAACCGTAACTGGAGGATTTCACTTTCAAACCATTTATAAAATAATTTTTATCAATTTTTAATAAATATCACCTGTCATTCCAAAATCATAAAAAACAAAATGAAATAAGCTATTAAAACCAACAACATCAGACTGCCAAAGGCTTCTTGTATTAAATTAGCAAAGAGAGTGGCTTAGCGCTCCGGGTGGCTGAGGCAGGAGGATCTCTTGAGCTCAGGAGTTCCAGACCAGTTTGAGCAAGAGTGAGAGCCAGTCTCCACTAAATATAGAAGAATTAGCCAGGCACAGTGGCACGCACCTGTACTCCAAGCTACTTGGGAGACTGAGGCAGGGTGCTCATTTGACCCCAGGAGTTTGAGGATGCAGTGAGCTAGGCTAACACTGTGGAACTCTATCCTGGTGACAAGAAATAGACTCAAAAACATAAATAAGTTAGCACATCAAACATGTTCGAAATATAGGAAAGAAAGAGATTAAATACATGGGTAAAGAGCAAGCAACTAAAAAAGTCCAGGAACTTTTGAGAAAGAACCAAATAAAACTAGCAATAAAAAAGTTTGAGATTAAAACCTCAATAGATTATTTTGAATTTCAGATTAGAGACAGCTGAAATGGAAGTTATGAATTAGAAAATTAATACTAATAAATTAATTAGACTGTAATACAGAAGGTCAAGGAAATAGAAAATTTGGGGAAAAAAGAGTCATGGAGGACAGGAAAAGACACTCTAACATTCATCTTTTCAGAATGACAGGATGAAAATAGAGCAAGAATAAGGTAAGGGCAATATGTGAAAAATATAGTGAATGAAAACTTCCCAGAACTGATAAAAGACAGAAATGATTAAGTTGAGAATAAATGTCAGGAAACCCACAGACCTCACAATGAAGTTGCAAGACACCAAAGCTCAGAGGAGATCTCAAAACCAGCCAGAGAGTAGAGGCAGATTACTCCCAAAGTAAAGAAAGTGAGGTAGTGCAATTCTCAAAAGCAATAATGGAAACAAGGATTCAATGGAATCTGGTTAACTGTCAATTTAGAATTCTATGCCCAGCAAAAGTAGTTTTTAAGGTAAATGCGTATTCAACAAATCTCATTAAAGAACATTTTAAAGGTATAATGAAAGTGATGTTATGTGAAGGAAATGTACAGAATAAATTTAAAAGGAAAAGAAGACTGCACAAATAATAAAAATAGTGTTTCATAAAGCTTATTAAATTAGAATTCAATTAAATTATAATTAAAATGAACAACAACAGTAATGCTTCCCAATTGGGAGGAAGGTGCATAGAGTTAAAATAATCCAAGAGAGAAGGTAAAGATATGGGTCAATTTCAGACATGTATGTGGTTATGTAACAGGGACAGCTCCTGAAAGAAGAGAAAAAGTATAAATTTCTTAGTTTTAACATGGAAAATATTGAAATGAGAAAAATAGGAGCAACATTATAGAAGGTGTGGCTCAGCCCCCGTAGCTCAGTGTTTACAGCACTGGACACATACACTGAGGCTGGTGGGTTCAAACCTAGCCCAGGCCAGCTAAACAACAATGACAACTGCAACAAAAAAATAGCCGGGAATAGGGGCAGGCACTGTAGTCCCAACTACTTGGAAGGCTGAGGCCAGAGGATCACTTGAGACCAAGAGTTGGACGTTGCTATGAGCTATGACAGCATGGAACCCTACTGAGGGCGACATAGTGAGACTCTGTCTCAAAAAAAAAAAAATTATAGAAGGTAAAAGAAAAAAAAGAAACAGAAGATTTGTGGGATAAATAGAAATCAACATACGTAGATGGAGAAATAAACCCAAATATCTTGGTATTTATATGAATGTACCATATATACTCGAGTATATACGATAATTACAATAAAAGTTTCACGTAAAAGTAAAAGAATCCTCTAACTATATGCCATTTATAACAGACACACATAAAATATAAGATAGCTTTCAACAGAAAAGCAGAAAGTAAAAGGATGGAAAAATATATACTGTGATTCTTAGCCCATCATTTCTGTAAAGGGAAAACTGTGCCAAAAATATACTTGTAATGCCAGATACTTTAAGTGTCTTAAACTATCTCCTATAAATATTGGATCAGAGGCTTAGAGCTACAAGCTGCCTAAGTTTATATTTCTTTGATGCTTTACTGTATGTCTCATTTATGACTTAAGGCTGTCAACACATCTTTATAGCAATCAAAATCATGAGTAGTGTGTATTAAGGGGGGGATTTATTTTACCGAGGTATTTACAATTTCTGTCAAAACAGACTTATTTCACTTAATTGTTCAATTAGATAAACTGAAATCAATAATTGTTTAAAGAGGACACAGAGTGTGAAGAGGGAAGCTTTAAAAGCTGCTTTTTCTGATGTGGAACTAAATATTCCTTTTTAATTCACTTGTTAGAAATGATTTAAATGATTTTTTGATTTAATGCTATTTCACATTTAACTGGAGCTGTTGCACGACAACATTCCAAATAAATCCTACTCACATATAAAGGAACAATTTCAGTTTAATCCTTCACTGTTATGAAGAATGTTTGAGCATTTTTAACAGAGGATTTTTCTAGCCTCTTAATAAATATACATTTAATAAATAAATAGGAGGATTGTGAATTGGAGAGAAGGTGAAGACCAGCGGGTAGGGTTGGAATGAATGGAAGGGTGAATTTTCTTACGATGGAAAATACACTTAAACTAAACAGGACTTTGTGAATGTTTGTGTAGATAGAAAGTCATTTTAATGGATGCATTCTTGAGAAATCCATCCCTAACCCTTCACAATCAGTAATTCAGGAATTTATTGCTATAGAATACAAATTCTAACTATACAGTGCTCACATAGTTACTAATAAAGGACCATAAATTACCTGAGATGTGGCTATTGAGTAACTGGATCACTCACTGGCAAATTTTCATAGTAGCCTGGAAGCTTATAACACAGAAATTCATGCCTTGGCAAAATTATAAAATATGTACTTAAGGAGTTAATAGCAAATGTGAGAACCTGTGAAATGTTAATTCTATAAATTTCAGATTTCTACCTGCTCTCCTACTATATAGTTGAAGAGTGTGGAAAATGCTATTGTAATTAAGAATAATCCTGTATAAAATTTACTGTCAGAAGATGCTACTAATTTTGCATTTAATTTCCTGAAATGTCAGCAATGAACACTGATAAAGATATAATCCAGATGCACAAGATGAATTGTTTCCCTTATAATATAGTGCATATCATCTGTTTGGAAAATTGACAGTAATTATCCCTGCATAACCAAACACCTACACCACCGGCCACAAACGAATTCTTGGTGTTCACGTGTAAGCCCAGGTACTCCCTGGCTGTTAGGGACCATCTGAATAATCCATATTTTCTAAAGAAAAGCATTTTGCCCCCTAAATGGTCAGTTAAAGGCCAGGCTTTCACTTGCCCAGTAAATTACTTATGTGGTATCAATTAGTCTCCTCTGGTCTCTTTACCTAACTCATGAGACACTGCCTCTCTAACAACAGGGAGAGATGGTGGCGTTGGAGGGATTGGCAGGGCAATGATGTTTGGCTGCTCAGCTGCTCAGCTGCTCTGAAGCATACCTGGGACTTGTTTTAATCAGATCTGGAAAGTCAGCAGGTGTGCAAATGATTGTTATGAGGTTTCTACCCCAGATCCTTACAGGGGACGCATAGTATGCCACGCAGGACCACGTGGGGAGGCACCCAGGTTGGCCAGGTGGCAGAAATAAAGCAAGAGCAAGACATGGCCAGAGCTTATATTGGTGAGATTGGCATGCTTGGAACGGGCAGGTTGAATAACTGCAATGGGTTCTGGGCTATAGGCAGTGATCCCCGTTTTTCCGATGCCTCAGGAGGTGAGATGGGGCAGGGGAATATAGGCTTGGTACATGAGAGTTTGACAAAGAAAACAGTTGGGGTGTGGCTCTGGGCTCACTGATTTGTATGTAAAAGGGGGTCTAGCAGAGGCGTCCTTTAACTACTTTTAGAAATTAGCTATCTCTGAAAGGAGTTGTCTCTCTAAGATCAAGTCCCCCATCCCTGAGGGCAGAACATTAAGAGGGTAAGAAAACATAGTTATTATTATAGCAGTCCTGTCTTTGTCATCAGGCCAAAGAAATATATGAGTCGCTATTTACCTGGACCTTTAAAAACTTAATGGAGCTATCGGAAAGTTAAATGAGTATATGTATATACACATACATTTAAATAAAGACCTCCCAGCCTTGCCTTGGCGTCGCTAACATCTTGACAGTTTAATGTCTCAAAAACAAAATTTTCACAAAGGTGGTAAGAAAACAAAGTGGCTGACCCAAGTGACTATTCATTAATGAGATTTTTTTAAAGGAGGAATATATAGTACTAATGTAACAGCAAATGTTTTTCACAGTCACTAGGCACAAGAGTCTGCAGTAGGATAAATTTGGAAGATGCTTGACAATAATAATCAAGGCAGAAAAGATAGCGTTGGTGTGTTGAAGTGAGCATGTACTCAGTTTTGGTGTATTTTATTAATTAATTAATTTTTCTTTTATTGAGACAGTCTTTGTCATGCTTGGTAGAGTGCCGTGATGTCACAGCTCACAGCAATCTCAAACTCTTGGGCTTACGTGATCCTCTTGCCTCAGCCTCCCAAGTAGCTGGATCTACAGGCTCCTGCCATAACACCTGGCAGCTATTTTTAGAGACCCGGTCTCACTCTTGCTCAGGACAGGCTCAAACTCCTGTCAGGCCATTCACCTGCCTCGGCCTCCGAGAATGCTAGAGTTACAGGTGTGAGCTGTTGCCCCTGGCTCAGTTTTGACGCATTTTAAAAAATTGCCTCTAACACTTTAAGAAATTAACTATTTTTTGCAGCTAATTTTCCATTCTAAGGGCATTTAAGATTCATTTCCCAGTGCAGATAACTTCAAAGAATGGCCCTGTTGGTGACTGATGGACAGCCATATTGTCCATCAATATGGCGTTATCAAAATGCATGCAGTGAAACACCCCAGGCTGCTCCTTCAGGAAGGGAGTCGTCTCGTACCTGGCACTTACCGTCTTCATCCTCAACACACAATGGTTAGGTCAGGTGATCATAAAAGTTTCTTCTAACCACAACCTTACACACACAGGGCCTTTATTCCCCCCCAGGAGACTTCCTTTTTAACATACAATGATCACACTGACATAGATGTTTTTAATGAGTGGTGAATTAGGCTTCATCTCAATGCTTTACTCTACAGATTCTAATTTTGGGGGTGCAACTTTTATGTTTCATGCACCTGTATTTAAGGGTTCAGTAGGAACTTGAAGCACATCTGGACATGCAGGTGGTTTAGTCTGTCCATCTATAACCTGGTACTTCATTAACAAAGTGTATGTTTCTCACCGATGTTTCTCATTTGGATGATACAAGTCAAGGAAGGTGCCAAAGAACATTTTCCCACAGTTCCTACAAATGAATAACCTATTCATACCTTGGAGGTCTCATCGCCTTCATCTTCATGCACTGAACTGGATGGTGAGGGAGTTGCAGACTTGCTTCCGGGTGGAGATGGCGAGTTGTGGGGAACGTTGCTTCCTCCCATGTTCAAACCAAGCTGAGCACTTAGCTGTGACTGGTTGATGGTGGTCAGCTGGCCGTGGGGCATCATTCCCGGCTGTGGCCTGAGGTCTGCAGGCTGACCCCTGGGCCTCATGGCTGCCATCTGAGGGTGGGAGCTGTACTGAGCTCCTTCTGGATTCCGGATATCTGGCATCTGCAATGAACAAATGAATGAATGAGAAAGAATTTTTCACAAACAGGTTTCTTTTCCTTTTTGAGACAGAGTCTCACTATGTTGCCCTTGGTAGAGTGCCGTGGTGTCACAGCTCATAGCAACCTCCATCTCTTGGGCTTAAGCGATTCTCTTGCCTCAGCCTGCCAAGTAGCTGGGACTACAGGAGCCCGCCACAATGCCCAGCTATTTTTAATTTTGTTGAAGTTGTCACTGTTATTTAGCAGGCTGGGGCTGGGTTTGAACCCGCCAGCCTCGGTGTATGTGACCGGCGTCCTAACCAGTGAGCTACGGGCGCCAAGCCAACACAAATACGTTTCTTGCCAAAAAAAAAAAAAAGTTTTTAATTCTTTAGACCATAGAATGTCTTGCTGAGACATACACACATTTATTTTCTCTGACAGTATATGTCACCCTAAAGAATACCAAAAGAATAAAAGTTGAGAATTCATTTAACATCACATTTCATTACTCAAGCTCTGATTAATTATATTTACAGTCTTTCTGTACTAATGAAATGTAGACATATATCGTTAATATATAATTTATAATCATAACATATTTATATAATGTAAGTTTCAAAATGCTGATGCTCATTAGAGTGTCTGTCAAAATTATGTAATTATTAGTGATTACAGTATTCACAGCAATTCATTAAACCCTTTTTATTTTATCCTGATCATTTAAGTAAGGTTTCGGGAGTTAATGAGTATACTCTTGTTTGCAGTTTACATCTCTATAAAGTAGTACTAGCCAGTTGGTCTCCTAACGACCAAACTCAAAACACTTATAGGCTGGCATTCACCATTTGATTAATTGACTATTGAAATGACTTGACTACACTGTCAGATTTGAAAGTAAAGCTCTAAAGTTGCAAGGTCATCATATTAATCCATTATGCTATCTGGGTCACTGTTTTTTTAGCCTTAATGAGACTCGCTCTTGTAATTCAAGCAATGAATTTTGTCTCTGTAAGGATTAGAATTAAAAGCATTGGAGGATGAAGCTCTTAATGTTTCTAGAGGTCAAATGTGCTATATAAAAGGAAAATGGTAGATTTCATTTAACATTTCTCTGGCATTTTCAAACTTAAAGTAATGGGGAATATTTTGCAATGCTTATAGAAGGAGCTCAATTTTTCCACTCTGGGAGGGACTGGAGTATTCAGACCAGTAGAAGGTGCATAAAAAAAAAAAAGAAAAGAGAGAGAGAGACAGAGAGAGAGAAAAGAAAATTGGAAGAGAAAAGATATATGGCTAAACTCCACATGCTGGAACTGTAAAATCAAATTAATAATGTTTTCTTACTCTTTCATTTTAAAGAGAATCTCACAGTTTCAGACGTGTAGAAATTTTACCTGTCTGCAAATGTTACTGTGACTACTGTCACAGGGAAGACCAATTAAGTTAGCTAGCCATCGTTTTTGTTTTTTTCTTATCCTAGTAGAATCATTTTCTCTCTAGCTATTTTTAGCAATCGAGTTGGATCCATCTAAAACTGAAATTGAAGCTGTGGCTGTGCAGGCCCCCCCTGTGCCTGTGTCCTCTGCTGTGGTGTACTGCTCTGCCTGAGTTCTCCTAGGAGTCATTTTCACCCCTTTAGATCTTTCCCAACTCTCATCCCTGCTGTCTCCAGACTCTGTTTCAGGTGTCCTACACTTCTGGCTCTTGTTGGTGAAGGCTTAGGCTGTCTCCATGATTTTGCACCTGCCATTTTCCTAGTCCAGCCTGATAATTTTTCCATAATCCAGACCGTATTCCTCCAGGCCTACAAAAGCAGCTCATGATTCTCTCTTCCATGGAGCCCCTTGGTAGGCAGTCCTTAGTCTTCAGTGGTCATGGAGGAACTGTAAATGCTGTCAGTGACTCAGGGACACTCAGTGGAAGAGGAAATGGGGAGGGGGGAAGCCCAAGGTGTGAGCTTGTTGAATGTCAGTGGAATAAATTTATGAACAAATGTAAAAGAATAAATGAATGAGTAAAACCCAGAAAAGTTAAATGACTTGCCCCAAACCAAAGAGTTGGGGTTAAAATCTGCATCTTCCGATTCCAGTCTTTGATACTTCCCACTGTAGTAAGCAGCTGATTTTATATATCCCATAAGGAGGGTTATAGTGAATTAAAAATAATTATAAATACCTTTTCAAACGCTGTTTACTCAAATCAACAACTGTTTTGTTTAGGCCATTCATATTACCCTTTCTACAATCTGTTCTTCTACAGGAAATAATTCTAGCTTTCACAGAGGTCCTGAAAATCATGCCATTGGCAGAAGATACCATAAAAACCAGGACCCACTTTAGAAAATACACAGAAGAGACATTATAGGCGAATATATATATTTTTAGATCTATGCTCAAATGAATTTATAATTGTTTTATACCCTTAGCATGTAAAGTTGCTCTCATTATGGGCATGCATCCCATCCACAGAGGGGCACAGCCTAATCCAGGGCAGCTTTCTTTCGCTGCCCTGCACCAGAGAAGGCACTCGAGTACGTTCACATTCAAACTTGCGTTTGCAGAATGCACTTCTGTAGCTGTATTTACCACAAAGTCACACTTCAACTAAATTATCTTTCCAAAAATATTTAACTAATTGGTACCTTTATTGCTTTCGCATAAATCCCAGTTTATAAAACATACAATTTTGACACCATTTCTTCTCACCCTTTTAGAAATCTCCTCGTTTTAACATGGTATTTGAGGGGTGATTTCCAAATCGATTTGCATCGTTTCCAAATTTATGACCACAACTAAAAACGTTCCAAATGCTTAATACAATCTCATTTTATTTGAAATTCTTTTTTTTTTTTTGGAGACTTTAAAAATATGGAATGCTTCATGAATTTGTGTGTCATCCTTGCACAGGGGCCATGCTAATTTTCTCTGTATTGTTCCAATTTTAGTATGAGATGACCATTAACATTAAGAGCCACTCAAAAGTCAAGTGCCAAAGACAGACAGGGCTTTTAGCCAAGGAAATATGAAATTCACCAGGCGTGAAAGTAAACAAAACGAGAAATACACACATTAGAAATTACCTTGGAGACATGTGAGCCCTAGGATCTAGGAAATAAAGTTCCCAAAAGATCAAAGATTTGCAACACTATTTCTGTGAAGTGCCAAAGCAAGCACTATTTGCAATTCTTTTAATGGTCATCTCATGTTAATTTGAGTGGTGGTTAATCTCTGAACACTGTAATCCTCATTCCCACCCTAGTCCTGGAGCCAGAAGGAAGTGGACGTGGCTATGGAGACATGAGGATGGCGAGGTACTCAAGTGGGCACCTCTTTTCTCAAAGTCTCATTGTTAGGTCAAAATACCGTGTCCCGAATGGTGTAGGTCAGGCAGAGAGCTTTAACACCGAATCAAAGAATAATTTGCTTGCGTGCTGGGTACAAGCACAAACGAGAGCCTATCTGTCCCTTTTTCCTTCAGATGCAGACTGTAACACCCGTGGTGACATTTCTAAAATAGGAGGAGTATTTCTATTTACCTTGATTCAGAAAAGGCAGTTTGGTATTAATCACTGCCTACTGCATAATACAGGGAAAATTAAACTGGATGGAGTTCAATTACTGAAAATAAGAATAATTAGTACCTCATGCAGGTAAGCAAATGTTTTGATTACTGGTTTCCTTCTAGAAAGACATTGATCAAATATAGCTCCTTCACGTCAAATACAAAACCTGAATGAGCAAAATATTATTTCCTGCTAATCCCCAATATTCTAAATTGATTGTGAATAAGTCACATACGTCATTATTAATAACAACAGTTGTTCTGATTCTGCTTGTCACCTTCAGTAACTTCTTTCTATAACTTCCCACCCCTAAACGATTCCCTAACACTCTGTTCCAAGTCATGTTTTCTTCCACCCATCGCCACAATTTTATTCTGAATTAAATGTTCTGAATTAAAATGTCCGGTTCTGACCCAAATTCCAGGCCTAAATCGGCAACTACTTGCTAGACAGACAGTACTACTTGAACATCACTCCTGCTAGAAAAGCAAACAAAGTCTTCCTTCTCAAACCTGTTTTTTCGTATGTGACCAGTTTCTGCGGCTGACACCTTTATCCTGCTTGTCACCTCCACTCAAGAGGTCTCTTGTGAGTTCTGGTGGGTCCAATCCAACATCAATTCTTCACATCTTCCCCCCATCCATTCCCACATGCTTTCATCTATGCCAGGGCTTTAATACCCCTTTACTTGTTCCAACAGCTGCTTAACTAGAAACAATCTCCCTGTATCTGCCCTGACGAGTACTGCAAAATCAATCTTCACGAGCCATGGGCTCAAAAACTTCCCAGTGACATCTGGCCGCAGAATGACATTCAAACTCTTCAGCATGACATGAAAGATGCCAAGTAAACCTTATTTCCGAGGACTGTCCTTCATACACTGTATTGTTCAGCTCAACCCAATTAATTGTTGTTTTTTGGCCTCCGTCCCTCTCCCTTGATCATCTCTGTGCTAGGATGCTCTCTCATCATTCAATAACCATTTTCTGAGCATTCTTAAAAAGAGAGATTTTGCAGTTTTCCCATTACTTTTACCTATGAAGACACCTCTTTGAGGAAGCCATGTAGAAATGGCTGCTTTGCACAAGCCTACTGAAGTTGGGAGAGATTAAATGATCCCAGACCTTTCTACCAACAAAGAGTAAAATAAAAATGAAAGGCACTTATTTTACATATTTGTGCTTTCCCACAATTCCATGATGCTATTAGCATCCTCACACATCCAAACCCTAAATATAGTTTAACATCAAATTCAAAAATCAGCTCTTCCATCCAGCCACACGAATGTCCTCATTCTGAAATGCTAAAGCATTTTGCTTGTATTTTCTGTATGGGACCCCACTTTATTATTTCTGAGTCTAACGTGTATGTGCCTTCTCTATAGTACTCTCTTGATTGCTCTCTGAGACTAAGGCATTTTTCATTCCCTCATGAGATCTCTTTTAGTTAAATGGTATTCCAAGTATTTGAAAAATCTTTGCTATGTCAGTATGCCACTAAAGAAATGAATACTGTCAGTATAAACTGACTTTAACCGTTTTGATGATTTTTTTCTTTTTTTTCTGTGAACTTCTTAGTCATAAGATGAAAAGATTGGATTAATGTCAGTTTCTCTTTGTGGCAGAAACTTCAAGCTGCACCCCTGATACTCATTTCCTTTTCGTTCCAAGGAACAAGTCTCCAGTATTGGGCTGTCTGATCACCAGCTGGCTAAAGGACGACGTTTGCAGCTTCCCTTGCAGCTATGTGTGGTCATGTGACCAGGAAATGGAGTGGAAGCGTTGGGTGGTACTTCCAAGTCATCTCCTTAAAGAGCAACTTACCTACCTTTGTTCTTTCATATCTCCTGCTGGCAAAAATGTGGGGATGATGACAAGAGCTACAGAAAATGCCTTGGACCAAAGTGCAGCCCCTTACGGATGGTGGAGGCACAAATAAGGAGTCAGAGGGTGTGATTATCCTGGAGCCTGGACAACCTGCTTCTTGGGTGGGACTCTTGAGTGTGAAAGAGAATGACTATTGTTGCACAGTGGCTCCATTTTGGGTTTTGAACATCATCTTAATTGATATGCCCTAATAGATGACAAACTCTGTAAGGCAGGAAGATAATCTATTTTGTCCACCACACCTAGGACAGATCTTGACGCACAGCAGGTATAGCAGGCAGTCAACACATATTTCTCAAGTTACACCAAACCAATGTTTAGACCAGGTACAATTAGGATTGATGCAGCCTTCACAGAAATAGCGTTGCAAATCTTTGATCTTTTGGGAACTTTATTTCCTAGATCCTAGGGCTCACATGTCTCCAAGGTAATTTCTAATGTGTGTATTTCTCGTTTTGTTTACTTTCACACCCGGTGAATTTCATATTTCCTTGGCTAAAAGCCCTGTCTGTCTTTGGCACTTGACTTTTGAGTGGCTCTTAATATTTATCAACTCATTTTGGAAACTGAGACCACTTGTGATGGGTGCTAGATTTTGCTTTACGGAAAACCGGATCTCTTTCCTTAGGTTGTACAGATTACCATTGAGGAACAATGTCAATTAAAATAATGGAGCAGGATGAGATAATGAAGAGGAGATTTAAATTTTTCCAATTGAAGGAAAGTAAAAGGGCCATAAAAAATAGTTCGGAAACCAAAGTAGGGTCACGTACTGTCCCTGAGGCGAGGCCTTGTCACTGATGGCCTGGTGTTCAGGCCACCCTCTCTTCCTCCCTGTGTGGTTCCCTGTAGCGTAACAGTGCCTGTTTGAAGACAGAGGTTGGAGAGGGAGCTTCAAGGTTAGTATTCAATACGTATTTCAACATATGTTTTTGCTCTAATTTCCTTGGATTTTCTTTGAAAAGGAAAATGGAAAAAAAACAAAAAAAACAACAACAAAAAAAAACATGTTGCTCATCTCAGGTTATTTTTTACAAATGAGTAAGATTCTGGTGTAACTGTAGCCCTTGTCATCATTCCCACATTTTGCCAGCAGGAAATATGAAGACTGAAAAAAATCCTTGGCATACCTTAGCTATATTAGTGACTCAAGGGTGTTAAAACAGCCTACTAGGATGGCACTGGGATGACTACAGGCCTGCCTTTCTTAAAACCGTGTGTGCTTCACAATCCTTCCAGAGTCTGCCTTCCTTCTTGAGAGACCAGCACCCTTCCCTGTCCAACATGCCAGGCTTGAAAGCTATCATTATCTCTGCCTCTAGCAGACAATCTATAACAAAACAGTTGTACACATAAAACTCTACCGCCGCGGTGGCTTGCTCTGCTCTGATCCAGCTGTTTTGAGTGCACAGCAGTTGGTACACAGAGCGCTGGAACAGGGGTAGCCCCCAGGCCTTATTTGCTAATGTTGCTCACCAGCTGCTGCTTTCTGTGGTCTTTGCAGGCGAGGCCTGGAAGCCTGCCAGCTGCAGCAGGAACAGGAGAACATGAGCAATCTCTGAAGTCCGTCCATTTTCAGCTGCCAGCACCTGACACCCTGTGTGGCGCAGTGCTTTCCCCAGGGCGGTGGGGAGACCCTGCTGGCTTTGGGGGTGACAAGTGCTCACTCTCCGTCCCTTTTATACACACTATCAAACACATGCCGTCCCTAGCATCTAAAGAAAAACTTCTGAGCCTCACTCTGGGTTGTCTATGAAGGCTTGCATGATTAATTGGGATGGGAAAGTGAAGCGGTTCCATTTTTCTTAGGAATAAGGCACTCCAAGAGTCTACGAGAGGAATGTAAATGTTGGTATTATTTAAGCCCCCAATTTGATTACATATTTTTGTCAAGGATTCAATTAATATGTAAATGTATACACCAGAATGAACGTGTGGGTAAATTTAATAATCAAATTTTATTTATTATTTTCCTAAATGCATTTCCAAGACAGAGCTTAATTATTTGCTGTCCAAATTAAATAAATCGTTTTTACGTGATCTTTCCTTGTGTGATTTAGTTGTTATTTAGAAATGTGTACTTTAAATAAACTTTAACATTTTAGCTATTAGACTTCAGACATTGAACATTTGTAATTAACATGGGAAGGGGGGAAATTTGGAAAATAGATATGTTATTATTTTTTAAAGACTAAGAAAAATCAGCTTCATAAGAAAGGTTGGACATTTTTATAAAAACGCATTTTTATCCTTGATATTTTAAGTCAGAATAACTTGATTTCAACTCCAAATTTCTAAAAACAGAATTGATTTTGAATTTAACATTTGGAATCTTCACTTTTCTTCTAATACACCATAGAAACAAGGAGGGTTAAGATTTCTTTTCTTTCTTTCTTTTTTTGCAGTTTTTTGGCCAGGGCTGGGTTTGAACCCACCACATTTGGTATATGGGGTTGGCGCCCTACTCCTTGAGCCACAGGCGCCACCCAGGGTTAAGATTTCTTTACAGTTTTGTAAAATGAAATAATTTTAGTTTGAGTAAATAGTCGTACTGTAACTATTTAGCCCAGAAAAGCAAAAACTCTGCAGCACAATTGACCAGATATCTGCTAACTGGACAGCCGCAGCCATCATCATTCGGAAAGATTAAAATTGTCCCAAGAAAGAAACGGTCATGCCTGCGGGCTCTTCCACAGGGTCCTGCCTTGCTGTGGTCTCTTCTATGAGAAGGACCCTATTACTCAAGGGATCTGGTGTGTTCAGACAAAAACATCACTCAAGAGTTTTTGAAGCGATGCATGAAAATCACACTGGCTAAAAACTATTTCACCAGCATTTCTTTGTGTGTTTAGTCCTCTCCAGGATGACCCAAAGATGGCATACAGGGAGGGGTGACCCTGGGCCCCTCAACATCCCCAGTGCCCTTGCCTGGTCCTGGTGCACCTCAGAACTCCACTTCTATTTCTGCCAAATCTAACGCATCTACAAAGAAGAATCTTCATTGCCTTACCACGTGCATTTGGATTCATTTTTATGAACAACCAAAGGAACGATTTCACTTCCTTTCTTTTTCTAAGAGACAGGTCATGTGCTTTAGTAGGAGCCCTGCTCATCATTTCTAAGGAGTTGTCTTCCTTTTAATTTTTTTGGCTCTCATATTTCAGCTTTGTAAAATGGATATGATCTGCCAACGACACATTTTTACTGAATGCTACTTTGTGCCAGTGCTGTTCAGGATACCTGGTGGTCCTCAGTGACCAAGCAGACTGCACGAGTCACTGCCCGGATGCCGCTCTCTGCCTAGGGGAGAGCCAGACACAACCACGAAGCATGCTGAGCCCTACTTTTGAAGGACTGTCCCTTGTTCCTCCCCAAAAAGTATCTGCCTCAGTTCCCTCTAGCTGGGTTCCAGGATCCCAACAACTCCTGCCGTTTCTTCTGCCCTCCAAACCCTGAACGCGAGGCCATAGACACGGGCAGCTCTGAGAGGCTGCAACAGAGGAGTCCTTGACAGACACTATGGCAAACAATGACAGTCACCATCATCCTGGTTGAATTCTGTCACACTGAGCAATCAGCGTGCCCTTTGCCTGAAAGCAAAAGGTTTAAGGAGATGAAAGAGAAGTGGACTGACCTTAAATGCTTGTCTTAAGGTAGTGATATGAGGATTAACTAAAATAAGAAATTACAAAGGTTTTTTTGTAAAAACGAAATTCATTTTTTGTGGTTGTTGCTCATGCTGGTTATCAATTCCTGAGTCGCGGTCCGTAACCAGTTCTGGTCCACACGGAGCCACTGACATGGCCAAGGCCAAGTATTCTGGTAGCCAAACATTTGCATCTGTGGGGTCCTCCCTGGATAAGCTGGGCAGCTCATAGGCACAGAGCACAAGGTTTCACTGCAAGAAAATCAGCAGCCTAGATAAAGTCTGAATTTATAACCTGAGTTTTAATAGCTCCCTGATTCAGGGTAATCGGCTAACCAGTAGATACAAAGTTCAAAAAAATTTGTGATGTATGAAAAGGTATTCCTGCTCACGGTCCAGCATTTCCTTCCATAAACTATGTGCATATAATCTGTCCTTTGGATCCCAACTAGAGCCAGGAGGTTACAGAGTAGAGTGATGCCTTTTAACTGCACAGTTGGAAAGATGTGTTCTACTCAGATGGAGCCACCTCATTTCTGATTGCTTCATGGCACTGCCATTTGTCTCCTGCTGTGAATTTCAAACTATCAACGTCAATATTACCAGGCTTGACACACTGTGTTTCAGTGAGCCCTTATAAGGGCTTCTTTGCCCAGCACCAATAAAGGAAACGTGCAAATTGGCTACAGGCAAACTTTACTTTTAATCTACAGGGAGTATCTCTCATAATTCCAGATAATGACAGGACAGGAAGGCCTCTGTGTTGTCTGCAAGAGTTTTGGGGACCAGGTGGTCCACCCTCCCGCTCCTAAGACATTTGAATGAGCAGTTCTGACAAGATCTTACACCTCTGGTAATAGGAGCCTATGACTTTGATTAGGGTCAAGGAAACCCTGTATTTGTGGAGGTTATGCCTTTTATACCTGCAAAATGCAGGCAGAGTTTTGGTTGGAGTAGGGGTGGGGAGGGAGGGCTGTAATCTTATACTAAAAGCATATTAAAATATGCTAACAGATATTCCCATCTTCTTTGTTTTGATATGCCCCCAGAAGGGATTGAATAGTGTGCCTATTTCCAGAATACTTTCAAAGAATTGTGTGAACTGAAACAAAAAGAATGGGTTGGAAGGGTGGGGGTAAGAAAGTTGGGAAGTATTACAAGACATGCCCTCAGGAGTTGTGCTTCACCTACAAGAACTAGCTCTGTATATTTATAGCAGCATGTGTTGGCCAGAATGATTCTTTATACTATATTTAAACCTGAGAATTTAACTTGCTTTCTCATACTTTCCACTGGAATGTTAATGGGGTGATGGTACACATGGAGAAGGCAGGGGGAAGACTGACTTCTCAACCTGAGTTCAGAGTAGTAAGACTTGAGTTCATCTAGAGGCTCTTAAATCATTAGATACACACGGCATTCAGCTTACTAGTACATCGCAAGAAGGAAAATTAAAACCTTATATTCTGCTGGAGTCACGTAACTCCCCCATGCAGAATATTGGTATGCCCCCAACTTCTTGGGGACTTGAAGAAAAGTACAATTTTAAATTAGTATTTTATAATGGAAATTATCCACTTTAATAGTATATTATAAAACATTAAAATAGCATGAAACCAAGATAGCAAAATCCTTTTCCTTTGGAGCCTGGTATTAATAACTTCGGAAAATCAGTCTAGGAAAATGACAATGTCTTCCAGTTCCTTGAACATGTCTGACTCTGTAAGTGACCTTAAGCTCCTTTAAAACAATTAAAAGATTCAAATATTTGTCTGCTAAAATTTTATGGCATGTTAGATAATGGGACGAATATAGTTATATACAGTCTCTATATTCCTGGTTATACCTAATTTAGTTGATATTAACATTACTCACTCACTTATGCTTTTATGTACTTTGAATCAGAGAAGGTCAAGGTCTCAAACTAATCATAAAAACGACTGACTGCTATTCACGCTAATATAATAACCCTTTCTTTAAAACAACTGCCAATAAATTTCATTATAAAAAGTTATTAAAAGGGTTAAAAATCTATTAAATGTCAAAGAATTTGCCTGACTCAAACTTCTAATAAAGAAAGAGAATAGGCTTTCTTTCTGAATTATTTAAATCTTTACCGACTGTGCACTGAACCATGAAATTAGAAAAGTGTTATTAGAAGTATTCTTTGGTTTTTATAAAACTTGGAGCCCAGAATGTATCAAGCCATAGTCTTTAACTAGCCTAGTTAAAGCAGTAGGTTTTTAATCCCGAATACATGGCTTCTACTGATAGAAAGATCATAATTAAAAGTCTATCCTGTAACTTGGTGATAATAAAATTTTTATTACAGAAGTGCACATGTTCATTTGGAATATATAAGATACATGTTCTAATTTTAATTTGGACAAATTAATTGAGGGGGGCAATATTTCCATGTCCACCCATATAGACCCTCTCGACAAATAATTAGGTTTAATAGTGACTAATTTTAAAGTACTAGTGTTAGTAGTCTGAATGATCTATCATTTATAAGTTTGCACCCACACATCACAATCAGATGATTATGCTATAGAGTTTAAAAAAAGATCATAATCCTGCATGATTATAACCCTGTGGGACAGATGGCACAATATATTTGGGTATCACTTATTAAAAATAGGAAATATGTCTTTCATATTGCTAAGGAAACCATACTTAGCACAACTGATTTGATGGTCTGTGCAGGACAAGCAGGGCACAATCCACAGACCAGTCTCTCAACTGCTCAGTTGTAGGGTTACCTGTGGATTTAAGTTCTCTGGGATGCTGTGGTTTGGATATTTGACCTTCCCAACCCAAGTTGGAATCTGATCCCTAATGATAGAGGTGGGGTCCAATGGGAGGTGTTTGGGTCATGGAGTGGATCCTCATGAATAGATTGACATCCTTCCTTGGGGTGAGTGATTGCTCACACAACTGGTTTCTGTTGGAGTTAGTCCCCCGACAGCTAGTCAGTTGTTAAACAGAGTCTGACAGTCCCTCTCTCCCCTGCTCCTTTCTTGCCACGTGACCTTTGCACACATGGACTTGACTTGGCCTTCTGCCCCGAGTAGAAGCAGCCTGAGGCCCTCACCAGATGCACAGGCGGGCATCCTGTTTCGTGTACAGCCTGAGAACTGTGAGCCTCTTTTCTTCATAAGTTAGGCAGCCTCGGGTGTTTCTTCATAGCAACACAAATGAACAAAGACACTGGTCCCACCTAAACACCACACCCAGCGCTCAAAGGTTTGCTGGGATTGCCTGCTTGGCCTTCCTTGTAATCAGGTGAGATGTTACAGTCAACACTACCAAGAGACCCACCCAGGGGAGGTCCGAAGGTTCAAAGAAGGAATTCTTCAGTTATTCAGGTAGGTGGATCAGCTGGAATTCATCCCAGGCTGCTGCCTGATCTCAAAGCCTCTATCAGAATCACGCCAACTCTAACCAGTGTGTGATCTGATGTTTTTAGCTGTTCTTTTAACAAATGATGGTTGTAAGGGCTAGACGATACAGTCCAAGATGACTGTATGTTATCCCTTAATTCTTTAGGTATGAAATTCAATTAAAAAAATTTTTTAACACTCTGTGCCTGGCAGTATGGATATCCTAGGGGAAATACAGACAGATAAGACTGCCCCTGTGCTCAAGGATCTCACATGCCAGAAGCCCCACCATAGACACCAGTCAGTGGGAATTAGTTGCTATAAACAAAAACACACTACTGTAGACTTGCAGAGAATGAGACTGCAATGTGGGGCTTGTGTGCACGGCAGTGAAGCTGCAGCAAGCATCACTTAGAATTAAAAATGTTTTGTGAAAACTAGAAATGAGTAGAATTTAACTCAGGAGGCAATATAATCGACAGCAGACACACCATCTGACTCTTGAACGGTCAGTGTAGCTGCTACATTTCTGTAAGAGTGATGATTTGTTTAAGATATGTGAAGTAACACTGAACAAACATAAAATAACGCTGTGGCTTTTCATCTGAAGTTAAGAATGATTTTAAACCTTAAAAATTTAGTATACGATCAAATCCTACTTTTAAAAAAATCTGACCAAGAGCAATCTGATAGTTTGATTTCTGTTTGAGAATCAACAACGTGCTTGTTAAATGTTTTAAGTCTCAGGATGGTTAGAGATGCAGCCTGTAGTCTCTAGACTGTATGTCAGAATAGGTTGCAAAGTATAAGGTTGTTCTAACTGAAAGAAGCCAAAAAATAAAAATAAAAATAAATCTAATATTTGATACCACATTAGCAGAGAAACCATTTTACCAGTCCTCAAATATGGGCCTCATGTTTCAAAAATAACTTGGGTTTTTTCCATTGGGTTCTAAAAATCATTTATGGGCACAAAAACAGTAGTCATTTTTATCTGGATCTTTACAACGTTCATTTCATTAGCTAAAAATGTTGCCACATAAATTATGCTTTCACAGAATGACTGACTCAAACATTTTGATCAAACCTTTCTTTATGTTGCCCCACTTGTCAATCAGTGCCATTCACTTGCTAGGGTAGCATGTTATCCAGAAGGAAAGAAGAAAAACAGTGCACTCTGCAAGAGAGAGCCACAGTGCACACGCCTTACTGTGGGTCTAGATGGGGCTTGTGGATTCACTGCAGCTTAATCCTTTCCTGGGACAAAAAAAGGAAAAGGAGTTTGAAATAGATTCCTTGGGAAGAATGAGCATTTCTTTTCCTTTACTAGTAAAAGACTTAATGGATGCTCAATGGCTTTAGGAGAGTTGGTTTCAGGAAATTTTAACAGAAAAGACCTTTCTCTACACATTACATTCAATTTCTGATGCAGACAACTTCCTCCATTTACTTAATCTTTTAAGTCCCTCTCACCTGACCCCCCAGGAAGGTGGGGGATGGGCGAGACTTTAGGAAGCTGTTGACTTTTAAAGGCACAGCTGACTAAAAAACAGAGCCTGCAGAGTCATTTTCAGGCCACTGTAAACTTAGAAAATTGTCTACAAGGAGTTTAACCACAGGAGGAGGATGAATGCATTTGTTGACCATAATGATTCTGGTGTGGTCCCAGCCATTACAGGGAGGCCATCTCAGAATAAAAATTCAATTAGGTTATAGCAGTTAATTCTGAATATTCATGCCAACAATTTGGGTAACATAATTTCAGTAAAATGCCCTAATATTCTCAGGAAAGAGGTGTCTTTTTAAAATTGAGTATGAATTTAATTTAGTATCCAATTTATACATTTCAATTCTTATTGAAACTGTTATGAAATGCTTTTGCCCACTTTTCTGTCCTAGTTAAACATCTGATTCTAAATGAAAAATTATGTATACACACACACACACATATACATATACTTTTTTTTTTTTTTTTTTTTTTTTAACCAAGAATCTTGAAATATTTCAAAAGCCCATGAATTTCCTTCTCAATAATCATTTTGCAGTTTTATGGCTATGGAATGTGGAACAGACTGGACTAATTATATGTTGATCTGTGGACATGCCTTTCTTATTAAATGCATTTTTGGTCTTTAAGTGGTAATAAACAAAAGGAAAAGAAAAAGTATCCAAAAGAAAAACAGCCAATTGACAAGTTTGTTTGGTTGGAATCTTGTTAATGGTGATTTTAATGTATCAGGGGAATTTTTCTTAATTAGATGCAATAGTCAGTTTATTCTTTTATTATCTTTTTTCTAAATTATAGCAATGAACTGTTTTAACACCAAAAAGAACTACTATGGCCTTAGATAAAGCCTAACGCCTATTTAAGGCCAAACATATGTACTAACAGAACTACCTAAACAAGTAAATCCTGGTTTGTAGAAGAGTTTACTTGCATTTGGCTATACAGAGATTGTTATATGACAATCACTATCTGACAAAGTCATCAAGCACTGGTTCAACAGTGAAGTTCAGCAAGGACATAGTTCTGGACATTGAAAAGGATAAATTATTTTAGGATCTGCATAATCCCTAGAATGATAAACCTCCATTTCATTGCTATGGGAATAAAAATGTCAGCATTTTATTTATTACTGAAACTTAATTGCAACATAACTGATAGGAACAGCTGTTGTATTAGAACTTAACTATTGGACACAAACATTTCCACTTTCAATTCTTTTCTTAAGCAATGCAATGAGGCAATCTTAACTTAGGTAACTTTTTGAAAAACGATACCCTACCTCTTAGAAAATGCTAATTGGCAGACTGGCCATTTAGAATAGAATTAGAATCTTACTAATTGGCCATTTATATCATGATACTTGCAACTCTGCTGTTCCCTTATTTCTTGATGACAGAATAATCCAAATACCAATGTCAAACTGAATGGCTTTTAAAAGAGTGTTAAATATGTATGCTACTGCAAGGCAAGATATTCTTGCAAGTTATGAAAAATGCACTTTGCTCATGGATAAAATTTGGTTTAATGATATGGAAATAAGTTCACAGCTCCTCTCTGTTGTATTTACAATTTTGTCTCTAAAACATATTTAATATCTAGCATAATTATATGACCACAGTATGACAATGCCAATAAATGGGAAAACTCTCAATTACATCCATCAACGTGAGGAAGAGAGAAACTCGCATCATTGAAGTTTAGAGCCTATTACAAGGGAACAAGAGAGAATATCTACCCAGAAGTTTTTAAATTTAAAACCATTTGACTATTTTTCAGAATCTACATTTATAAAAACTAATAGAATTTTCCAGTAACAATTTATTTTCTGAGGGAAAGAAGTATTCTTGGCAAAGACAGAAGTCAGAACCTTTTGAAAAAGTGCATTATATTTTATTTACCCTTTCATAGGCCAGGGGTATAAACACTTACATTTTAATGTTTTTCTTTTTTAAGAAAACAGGAAGATATCTTTTATTTGGTTTATGGTCCTGGCTTTCCTCTCCAAACTCATGGGGTTGGTCACCATGGGCAGCACACGTGCAGCTGCTGGGTCTATTCAGGGTGGGGGTCAGAGGAACCAGATGAGAAAGGCAAGATGAATTGGCTCCAACCTCCTCAGAGAGACTTAACTTGATCTAGCCTTCCCTTCCCAAACATCTTTTCCATGGTACAATGACATTCTACTACCATCTAGGGCAAAACTCTGCGAACTTCAACATGAACATGGATAGGAAATGTGACTCTCTGATTCAGAGAGCCTGGGGAGGGCCTCAGTGTCTGCATTCCTAACAAGTTCTAAGGTGATGTCAATGTTGGTGGAACATGAACCCAAATTTGAGTGTCAGGCCACTAATTCATATGTATCTTGACTGTTTGACTCTCTTGACCACAATCTAAAGTCTAAAGGGAGACTCCTTTGCCCGCCTTGATTACTTCTCTGAACTCAGTGCCAAATTTAGGCACAAGGAAGAACTGGGCTCAGAGAGGAGAATTAGATAGTTAGCTGTTGAATTGCAAGCCATTAGTTAAAGCTTCATGATCTCCCAAGGGTTTCATCTATTGTTGAAGGAGTCTTTGCTAGTTCACATGATACAGATTTAACCACTGACAATGTGGCACTTGGATGTGGCTTTTCTGTGTGGTAGACTAATGAGAAAGTTATCTCTAAACATCTTTCTTGGTTATTATTAATTACTAGTGAATAACAAATAGAGGAGCTTCCATCTATCAGGAAAGAAAGTCCATTGGCTAATGTGGGACTTAAACTATGACTTGTGGTCTTTAAATGTTTTGAAAATCTAGAGTAAAACCTTCCTACAGTACTTAAAATTTAGCCATTTGGAATTCTTGGCATAGTAGTAACTTAAGAAAGAACTAAATGAGATTAAAGTACAACTTCATAAAATAGGTGGGATGTAGCAAGAGCAACATTTACAAGAAAATTTATACCATGAATTATATTAGAAAAGAAAAACTAGTATCAAAAACCTAAGCTCCTACTATAGAAAACTGAAGAAAGAAGAGCTATTTAAAGCCTACAATAAACAGAACAAAAGAAATAATAAAAATTAAGGAAGAAATCAAGGAAGTAAACAATAAAAAAAGAATAGGAAAAAAGTCAAAAAAGCCAAAAGCTAGTTCTTCAAGAAATCAGTCAAATTGATGGAACTCTAGATATCCGAACAAGCAAAAAATCATCTTTCAAAATTTATAAAGAGGGATCATTACTATTAATCCCAAGGACATAAGAAACTAGTAGACGAATAATATGATTAAATTTATATCTACAAATTTGACCATTTAAATGAAGTGAAATAATTCCATGAAATTCAAAGGTCACCAAAACTCACAAAAGAGAAACAGATATCCCAATATATACACATACATACTCAATAAATTGAATCAATAACTATCTTTCAAAAAGAAATCACCAAGCTCAGATAGTTCCTATCAAATATCTAAGGAAAAAGTTATACCAGTTCTCCACAATATCTTCCAGGCATTTGAAGCAGATAAAAAGACTTCATAACTCATGCTATGAGGCCAGCAAAACTCTAATACTAAAACCAGACAAAAACACACATAAAAAACTATAGCTCAATAACTCACATGAACATAAACATAAAACTACAATAAAATCAACAAATCAAAATTTCAATAAATCAACAAATCAAATCTAACAATGTATAAAACAACTATACACTACTATATGAGATTTACACTAAATATGCAAGATTTATCTAACATAGAAAATCTATCAATGTATTCCAACTATTACAGGCTAAAGAACAAAAATTATAAGATCATATCAATAGATACAGAGAAGTCAAAAATCCAATACTTAGTTATGATAAAAACCTTAACAAACTAGGAATAAGAAGGAACTTCTTCAACTTGATTTTTTACTTCTTTTTTTTTTTTTGAGACAGAGCCTCAAGCTGTCGCCCTGAGTAGAGTACTGTGGCATCACAGCTCACAGCAACCTCTAACTCCTGGGGTCAAGTGATTCTCTTGCCTCTGCCTCCTAAGTAGCTGGGACTACAGGCGCCCACCACAATGCCTGGCTATTTTTTGTTTGGTTACAGCCATCATTGTTGTTTGGCAGGCCCACGCTGGATTTGAACCCACCAGCTCAGGTGCATGTGGCTGGCGCCTTCGCCGCTTGAGCCACAGGCATCAAGCTCAACTTGATTGTTTTAAAAATCAATGAAAACCCTACAATTGATACCATACTTAATTTTGGGAAAGTGAATGCTTTCCCCCTAAGGAAAGACCCAATGTCTCCTTTCACTACCCTTATTCAACGTTGTACTGAAAGTCTTACCTGATACAATCAGACAGTATGAGAAAATAAAAGGTTAAACAGCTTAAAAAGGAAGAAATAAGACAGTCTTTATTCTTAGGTGACACGATTGTATATGTAGAAAATCCCAAAGAATTAACAAAAAGTCTCCTGGAAATAATAAGTGAATACAAGTTATGTGGGATCTACATATATTCCTCTTCTATTGAACAGAAGTGAAAACCTGAAATTTGAAAATTTAAAAATGCCATTTACAACAGCACTCCAAAAATGAAATACTTAGGTATAAATTTAACAGAATATGGACAGACTTTATATATATAAACTATAAAACTGATGGAAACAAAAGAGATCTAAATAAATTGAGAGGTATTCCGTGTCCACGTGTTGGAAGAGTCAACATCATTAAGATATCCATTCTTCTCAACTAGATCTATAGATTCAATGCAATCCCAATGAAATCACAGCAAGCTATTTCACAGATATTGACAAAGTAGTTCTGAAATTTATATGGAAAGGCAAACGGCCTAGAATAGCCAACACAATACTGAAGAAGAACAAAGATGGAGGACACATACCGGCAGACTTCAAGACTCACTATAAGGTTACAATAATGAAGACAGCATGGTATTGGCAAATGAATAGACATACAGATCAATGGAACAGAACAGAGAGCCCAGAAATAGACCTGCACAGTTACAGTCATTGATCTTTGGAAAGGAGCAAAGGCAATTCAACGGAGAAAGACAGTCTGCAAAAAATGATGCTGGAAAATTGGAAATCCATATGCAAAAATTGAAAGGAAAACAGAATCTTTTATTCCTTATTGGTGGGAATGAAAAATGGTACAGCTAATGTGGAAAACAGTTTGGCAGTGTCTTAAAAAATTAAGCCAAGTCTTACCATATGATTACGATCCAGTTCACAGTCAGAGATTTACACAACTGACTTGAAAACTTATGTCTACACTGAGACCTGCATACAAATGTTTACAGTGTTTACTCAAAATCACCAAAAAGTCTTCCTATACATGAACAGATGAACAAACTGTGGTATATCCATACAATGAAATATTATTCAGTGATTTTAAAAAATGAGCTATCAAGCCATGAAAAGACATGTATGAATTTCAAATGCATATTGGTGGGTGAAGGAAGCCAGGTGGAAAAAGTTATGCACTATATCCTTCTAGTTATATGACATTCTGGACAAGGTAAAAACAGAGAGACCGTAAACATCAGTTGCCAGTCATTCAGGAAGGGAAGAGAGTTGAATAGGTAAAGCAAAGGGGAAGTTTATAGGGTGGTGAAACAATTCTGTATGATACTGCAATGGTGACTACAAGATAATTGTCAGTCAAAATCCATAGAATTTAACTGTACAAAAAGCAAACCCCAATGTATGCAAATTTAAAATATTATTTAGGATTTGGGGGATCCATGAGTGAAATGTATAATGTGACAAAAGAATGCTAGAGTATTATAGATATATGGAGGGAGTTGGATAATAAATGCTGACTAAGTATGGAAATGAATAGGGCCTAGAAGACTAAAAGTAAAAGAACTGTCCATAAGCACTGTAGACTAATTGATAAAGTTGTTTCCCATGTGGGTATGGGTTTACAATTCTGATACCACCATACGTATGCCATGGAATGGAACAATTAAGTAAATGGATAGCAGATGATGGTGGCCAGGGGTCTCATGATCGTGGTAGGAGATTACAGCAAGAGAAGAAAGGTGAGGAGGCTATGTGGCAGTGGATTAGAGTTCGAGACATCAGTATTAACTCACATTTAGCTTAATACGGATACACATGTTGCCTCATTCTAGCACAGGGGCAGACGATACACAAAGTGAGCCTGGCACATTTTGTAGTGGCAGACAGTAAGAAAGTGTTCAAAATACTGTAATACATAGACAGTGATGAGCATTTGCCAGATGGAGAGAACAGCCAACTGAAAGAGCTTCCATTGGCCAAACTGAAACAATTTCAGCAAAAAAAAAAAAAAAAAGTAGCATTGAATTATAACCCAAAGCATAAAAATAAATACCCATGAGTCCATACTGATAAATGCAAGTGACTGAATAAATAAATATGGGGAGAATATCCAAGTCTTCAATGCAGACAAATTTCAGATAATTTATGTAGATGCCTTCAAAGAGGAGGAACATTACTCCTTACACCTGGGCATCACATAATGTCTTTTTTCCAAAAAGTATGGAAAGAGAGAGATAAGAGAGTAACTTAACAATGGAGAACCATGCCAAACACTACCTCGGGCAGGTGACCAAGGTTGGGATCATACTACTCTCCATAAAGGCTGCACTAGTTTGCAGTTCCACCAATGGTGCAGAACAACGGGAATGGATTTGGAGACCATTCTCCTAAGTGAAATATCACAAGAATGGAAAACAAACAAACAAACAAACACATGTACTCAGTACTAAATCAGAACTAGTTGATCAATGTGTGTGAGTTCAGACGGAAGCAAACCTCCATGAAATTCATGTAGGGGGAAGGTGGAGAAGGGGACGGATGAATTCCCTTCCAACGGATACACTGTACAGGTATACTGCACACTTCCTGGGACAAGGCTACACCTCTAACCCTGACTTTATCCACACACAAAAAAGCTATGTGAGCAAAATATATGTACTCCCATAAGAATGTGAAATACAATAAAAAAATATCAATAGCAGCTGTGATAAGTCATCTGGTAACATAAACCCTTGATAGGATGTGATGAGCAAAACGCTTCACCTCTCTGATCTTCCTCCCCAAAACACATAACCTCAGTCTAATCATACTAAAAACAGCAGGCAAATCCCAATTGAGGGATAATCTATGAAATACCTGGCTAGTTCCCCTCAAATCTGCTAAAGTCATCCAAAGACAAGGAAAGCCCCTGAGAAAACTGTCACACCCAAGAATAGTTTAGTAAGACAGGATGACTAAATGTAATGTAGGTGGGACCTTTAAACAGAAATGAGACATTAGGGAAAAGCTAAGGATATCCAAATAAGGTATGAGTTTGGAAAATAATAATGCATCAATACTGTTTCCTGAATTCTGACACATGTTCCATACTAATGGAGGATGTTAAAAATAGGGAAAACTAGGTATGGGGTATGTGAGAACTCTCTGTAGCATCTTCACAGTAATTTTATAAATCAAAAACTTTCATAAAATAGAAAGTTTGTTAAAAAAAAAAAAATAAAAGCCAAATTTTACGCCTAACAGTTGAGCTGTAAGCTAATAAAAACTCAGGTGTATTAGTTCTCCAAACATTTTACGTCCATTATACTTGTTTAATGTGGTTCTAACAGTCATTCAAATAGTAAATAAACTGATTCAGCTCACACATATGCGAAGAGAATTGTTTCCATAAAAATTAAGTCTAACGCCTTGGAAAGACTGAATGAAGAGACACTTTAAAATTTACTGCTTAATTAGGACATGATGATATTGTACAAGATTATTAAAATACTGTACAAATCTACCAAGAACCTTTTTTCAGATTGCCTCATAGGAGTCTTTAACTTCTTGCACCATTTAAAGAAATCTAAAGAGAAAATTTTCACAAAGTCTATGGCTGATCATATGACAAAGACCACACAGAGCTGAAAACATGGATGCAAACAGTGAGACGATGTCTTGGTCTTACTCCAAATGTCTAGACATTTGTATGTTTAATAGTCTTTTGAACTATTATGTCCTGATCTTTCTACTACACCTAAAAATTTCAATTGTACGTAGAAAGAAGTTCTCTGCACACTACAGTTTCACATGTAGTGATCAAAGTGCAGTGGAGAACATGAGCACTGGATGTTTCTACCCCCCCCCCCCCCCAGCCCTCCCTGCGCTGGCATTTGATGGAATCTTTCAAAAACAAGGTGGTGAACTTCTACTCAACACCTGCGGAGGATGCTAAGTAGAATATCTCATTCCATTCCATTCAGCCTTTGCTTACTGGGTAGACTCCACTTAGCTGCCTAGCTGTTAGAGGTTCTATGAATATTGGTTATTTCTCCTCCATCATCTATTTAAGGGCAGAGACCAGACATTTCCTGAGTGACTTGTGCCTTCTTGAAAAGAATATACACCCTTAATGCCAGGAAGAGTTTTGTTTTGTTTTTCATCTGTGATGGATGAGGGTCTATTGTTGGCCAAGCATGACAGGGAGCTGGGTCCTGTCATTAATCACACTGAAGGCAAATAAACTTCCAGAGTGTTCTTTTTACCTAGTGAGTCTACCGTGAGGACTTCATCTATTTGTGCCTGGCATCCATTCTACTGAACTTCTAAGGGCTGAAAGTATGTTAGGTGGCCCATTCCTGTTTTTGTCCCACCTCCCTAAGACCCCCCCTCAGTGATTTTTTTTTTTTAATTATTAAAATTTCAGTAAGGAAAGTTTCTTAGTTTAGTAATACAGGAATGCCTTTTCAGAATGATGGAGTTTTTATTTTGTTTTAAAGGGAAGAAAAAGAGTGAGAGATGTTTTGAGTATGTGTGGGTAGACAGTGGCAGGAATATATGTGCTCCCAAGAACATTCTGGCTTCCTAAGACTTTGTGAGCACTAAGGTAATGCCGGCTTCTGGATTCGCCTACTTGAAGCATTTCTGAGCCAAGATGGGAAAATCAGAGCCAAGGACGAGAATCATGCACTGTTTATGCTTGAGAAAGGAAAGTCTATTTGTATTGGACTCAATTCCCAAAGAAGGATGTCTAAAAATCTCAATAGCGGTAGCAGAATGCGAAAAGAAAGAAAACATTAATTTTAATCCATCTTAATTTAAAACATAGATATTATGCCATGAAAAACTTTTAGGAGTAGAAGGCAATGCTACAAAGGATGCAATCACAGTAGGGGTGTCCAACACTAGAGGTCTGGGGATTCGTGTTGTGGCTGAGACCTTTGTAGATTGTATCTTTATCTCTTCTACCCCAAAGACTATATCTAAACACTCAGGAGGATGATTCCTGCATTTTATTTGTTCTAGGAGTCAGTGGGCACACTGGAAGGGCTTGGAGTACAGTCCACAGTTCACAGTGTCTTTCATTGGTATGTTTTAGTTTGGAGAGTAAGGACAAGACCTTGCTGGCGGTGACTTCTGTCACTGCTTCTACTTCACACATGGAAGGTCAGCCAGGGAGATGTTTTTTAAGGCATGTCTTTTATTTTTTGTAAAAATAGAGGTAGCGCTTTCTAACTCAGTGAGCAAGCACTTCGTAGACTCTGTTGAATCAAGAACTTATCTTCCTTAGAGACCTCAGTGATGAAGGTATTACATGCATAGTCTGTCAGAAGAGGACAGCACTAGCTTATAGTACTCTCTGCATTTTCTTTGTGTCATTAAGCTTCTCTAAGATGATTTTCTGAGTTCAGGGATTTTTATTATTTTTAAGGGTAGGTTCCATGATAGCTTAGACTTGGAAAAGTGATTTCCTTATTGAATAAGATAACAATCTTAAAAGTAGATCATAATAAATTTAAGACTACAATTTATAATCTCATGGCTGTGCATTAGAATAATTTGAACCAAAATTCTTATGGTTCAATATCTTTGCTGTTTTTCATGATGTTTCTTGACAATTGGTTTTGTATGCAGTGAAAAAACAAACAAAAAAACACTAGTAATGGAACAAACCAGCAACACTTGTCTCCTTATATCACATACTGAGAAGAAGAGAATGTAACTTCCATGACACTCCAGCCAAATGTGGATTACTTTAATCAGACTGAAGGACCATCTACTACATAACTGACTTATGTAATGTAAGTTAAAATATTCATGCAAAATTTTGAAAGAAAAAGACTCAGGAAGTGTTGCAGATTAAAGTTGGCTGATGATGTTAAAGTTAAAGTCATCATTAAAGTTGATGATGACCGAGTGTAACACATGATTCTGGATTTTCTTCTGCTGTAAAGGACATTATTGGGACCAAGGGCAACATTTTGACCTAAGTCTGTATAATAGATGATGGTGCCATTTCAATATTAGAAAAAAAAGAAGGAGTGAGCAAAGGTTATGTCTCATGTCCTGGCAAAAGTTTTGGAAGTGTTACAAGTGGTGGACTCAACTATGGATTACCCACAGTTGAGAATCAGAAATAGTCTCAAAGTCTCTAAATTCTTTAAAATGCATATGTAAATATGTCACCAGAAGTCTTCCTGTGTTAGGTTTGTATTTTTAGCACATGTATATTGTATGAATTATAAAAGAATGAGTAAACAGTATTAAGTCAGTATAATAAGACTTTTAATTATTGCTTAAGAAAGGCAGATTCAATTCTTAAAGTCTAGATTATTTTTCTTTGTATACGTAACCCAAAATATTTAATAAAGCTTCCAAGAATGCCTAATTTTGCCATTAGGTGCTATTATTTGATTAATAAACTAGGTATAGAGATAGGCATTTTAGAAACAAACATTTCCACAATAAGGTACAATCTAGTTTTTGTTTTTTTTAAAGACAAGATTCTGCAGATGATATACCAAGGAGAGGCTATGTATCTTCAAATGGAATGACAGGTATTGATTTAACAACATATGATAGAAATTGTCTACATTCTTCTTTATTTTAATCAACTTAAGTTTTATCATGAGAATTGGGTTAGATCAGGCCAACAGGCCAAGGTTGGGTACTGGTGGACAGAATAGAAAGAGTTATGATTCAAGGTGGTGTAGATAAGTTCTCCAAATTCCAAGCTCCTTGGGTGGAGTGTGCTGTTTCAGGCATTCCTTATTGGATTGAAAACCAGGCAATCCTTATTGGATTGAAAATCTCTTTTCAAATGGGGGTAAAGGGCAACCATAAATATATGAAGCATGAAGACAGTCAGCATCATTTATATTTCCCTGTCAATGACTTTAATCCAATTGTTTTCCTCTGAAAGTTTAGGTGATCAGTTTCACTGAGCAAATGTGGTTTTAGGGGAGAGTCAAAGAGGACACAGGGTACTGCTCCGGGAAGGCAGAGAAGACTCGATGCCCAGCTGTGTGCGTGGCCAGCAGGCAGCTTCAAGGGTGCAGAAAAGGAGAACACTCCAACAGCTGGAGTAGAAACTTGGCCTTGAGAACTTTCACTCTACCACTAACCCTGGGGTGTCTGTTACATGCCAGACACTCCGCTTGCTGGAAGAAAACAGTTACAATTTTGCCTAGCCAGTTCTATTTTTTTCCCCTAGAAATGCAAATAAACATGAACAATTATACTTTCAGACATTTCAGAGAATGTTCTGAATTCCAATAAGTAAGTTCTCTTCTTGCAGAATATATTTTGAACTTTTAGGAAGAGGCACATTAATAATTTAGCTTTGAAATGAACTAAAGTGAAATGATGTAGAATTAAAAGCATCACAAATGCTGCTCCATTATTTATGAAGCCCATCTTTTGACTGAAGAGTTGCATTTACAGAATGATTTACGTCCTAGTTGCTGAGATCTCAGCTTACAAAAGGAGACAAAGCAGGAGCCAAATTTCACGATTGTGTTTTTCATTAGGAAAAGATTTTCCATATGTTTTCCTTCCTATTAATTATTACAGTGATGCATCTAGATGGTCTACAGCAGCAGTACTTGTGATTTTCAAATAATTCCTCTGTAAACATCAAGGTTTCGGGTACTCTTTGTACATGAAAGACAGCAACGGAATAGCCACACACACTTGGCCATAATAATGCATCAAAGAAGAAAACAAAGGCACAAGTGTTGTAAGTTATAGTAACGCCAGCGGCAACACGTAGGACAACAGAACTTTCCCTAAACTCCCTTAACTCCGCGTTGGCACAGTCGACTTATAACAAATGTATTCACCTTCTCAATCTTGTGACACAGAGACTCAACAAGCCCGTTCGATAGCCTTCCAACCTTGTTTGCTGTTTATAAACACAGTTTGTGGAATCACAGCACTGCACATAATCTAGTAAAGCTCACCCCACTAAAGACATATGTAATCAAGGATCTGAAAGATCCTCCAGGTTATATACTCGGTCTCTTTTAACTTGTACTTCACAAAACAAACAGTCTCTTCAGGCAGAAATAAAATACATTTGTGCCATCCAAAGCAAACACGCAGTCTTGCCGTGCACTAATATGTGCAGGCCTTTGAAACACTTTTTAATCCTAGGAACAACTTCTGCTTCCCTGCAGAAGTAGACGAATATTTGGAGAAAGATTACACATTTTTTTTTAAAGCCTCAGGAAATGTCTCCAATTGATTTTGCCTGCTTTCATTCTGATTGCTCAGAGTAATCATGAGGATGACAAAAGGGGTTGCTCTGCGTTACCCCACGTCAAACACTGATGTGTCAGGTGTCCAGAGGTTCCCAGGAACTCTGGTGCAGGGACTTACTCTACGATTTCAGAATGCAGCTCTAAAGCTCACCACTAGACGTGCAATCAGCTTTCAGTTTATCCCACCTTTTACTAACTGTTCTTCCTCCTACGTCATAAGAAGGTGGAAAGAGGCAGTGGCTCAAAATTGGGTGGTTTTTAGAGAAAAGAGCAAATCTTAAGTCTTTTGCTCTCCCTGGGTTCAAACCAACATCAGAATCAGGAGTAGTAATACAGACGACCAAGTCCACATAAGTGTTCTTTGGAGAATATGCTTTTTAAACATGCTTTCTTAAAATTCCAAACAAAAACCTTCGCATGTCAAGGAAACTTTAGAATGTTGGTCTAACATCATTCTTCTCTACCATCCTCTCTACCAGTGAGGTTTACCCATTTTTTTTTTTTTTTTTTTTTCATTTGCTCTGAAAGAATTCCTTAATACTTAGGTGAATGTGGGGATAAACCAGGCTGTTTGAAACCAGAGAAATCATCAATCAAGTTGTGTTTCACAGCAACACAGAGCAATGTATTCTCGGCCTAACACAGTCAGCTTGGTTTGTCTTTGATAAAAATTCTATATTTCTGGACCTTTTTTTGAGTTCCGTACAGTTCTTTCTGTATAGCTTCCAGCTTTCTTATGGATGAAAAGGGAATAAACTTTTGTAAAGACATTTTTTTGAGAATATTATATTCTTTGCCGGTAGACATATCGTCACATGAGAATAAACGTGGGTAAACGGAACACACGAAGAATGAATAAAGTCTCATTTTCAATTAAGAACTATATTCATATGCTAAGCCCTTCAAGTACAGTTCTGCAGAATATTGATGATGCTTTGATATTTGGTACAGAAACCATACTAGACCACTGGCATGGCATCTAAGAATTTGTGTTTTATAATAATTTATTTTAGATGGTTTTACCATGATGGCTAAAAGGAAATGTCATTTAGAACATAAAACTTAGAAATTACATTCAAGCCTTCCAGAATTTTAAGTAAAAGTCATATTTTTCTCCCAACAAAACAAAAATTAATTTTTTTTCCAAAGGAGCATGGCCACATTTCAAGAAAACCTCCCTAGTTCCTATTTAAAGACCAAAAGGAATCACCCAATTTTGTTACTTAGAGATTTTAAAGCAATACATTTTTAGTCATACTTATTACATTAAACAAGTACACTTTATTGTAAATGAAAAAAATTATGCCCCAAGTGTGCCTAACCATGTAATCTGGACATCTAAGAAGTTCTTACCATGGTTGACTAGTCCTTTGAGAAATGGCACATTATGTTCCTGAAAAAGTCAAGAAATTGGCTTGTACCAAACAAGAGTTTCTAAAAAATAAAACTAAAGGAAACAAAACCATACTTTGGGTTTGTAGTTGGCCAAAACGCAAAACAAAAAAGGTAGACTGAGTCTGCTGTCTATGACAAACCTCAGGATCAGGTATTTTAGCTATTTGTTCCCAGAGAATTAAATAAATATTTTTTTTATAGTGCCACCCACACATAGCATGTCATCAAGGCCCTGGGGCAACCTATTACTGATGCTTATCTTTTTTCTCTATTCTTTGTAAGAAAGAGTATTGATGGGCGGTGCCTGTGGCTCACAGGAGTAGGCTGCCGGCCCTATATACCAGAGGTGGTGGGTTCAAACCCAGCTCTGGTAAAAAAAAAAAAAAAAAAAAAAAAAAAATTATTGAACAACGGATTTGCGTGGTTTTTTATTATATTAAGTATATTTTATAACTTATCAGATATAATTTTGGAACATTAAAAAAGAAAGGGTGGTCATACGGCAAATAAATTTATTAATAAAA
>CAUYPK010088551.1:0-14923 GCA_963574355.1 Loris lydekkerianus
AGAGGAAACCATTATGTTTTTAGTGCTTTACAATATGACCTGGACTATGTAATAATTCTAAGGAATAATATTTATTTTCAGTGTTTTATATGTTTTTTTAACTAATTAAAGCCTTTTAGAGGAATGTATTTCTTTAAAGACACTTGGAGTGATTTAAATAAATTTGTTTTATCATATCTGATTATTTAGTTGTAACCATAAGGTTACTGAAGCATATCTCCTTGAATTATTTAACAGGAAATTTTGACTTGATCTGTTGATTACACTTAAATGGTTTGAATATAGTTCATTCTTGATGGGCATTAAGTTAATCATATTAATCTCTAGCAGGAATTGAGAGTGGCTATGTAGACTAGAACATGCTTGCTACCAAGAGCCACCTGAGCAGCCACAGCAGATATAATCTTTGAACAGCAGTGCCTGGCACATAGTAGGTACTCAGCGAATATTTGAACTGGATTCTGTCTGCAGTTTGGACTTAATCTTATTTGAGAATTGATTTTGAGAAAGATAAGCCTATTTACCTGATGCCATCTGCTTCAGGCTAAAACCTTTTCACAGATTAATAAGAAGTAAAGATATCTCAAGTGAATATTATGAAGCAGTCACTAAAAATGACCAGATGAATTCTGTTTATTTCAGATGAATATTTAATTATTTTAATACTTCCATAGGAAGGTCCGGATCTTAAATTATCAGAGTCAGTATGTAAAGTAAAGGGCATAGAACATAATCTAGAAGTTAACACTTCTGGATTTTTAGAATTAAATAATAAAAACTTTGTGATTCAATGGTTACAGAGAAGAAAGAATCATTCTAGAACTTTAAAGTCAGCATTATATATGAATGCAGACTTCTTTTTCTCTTGAATTTGTAAATTTTAACCAGGTTCATAATCCTCATAGAAAATGTTTTTTTTTTTTTTTTTTTTTTTTAGGTGCAAAAATTACAAAATATAATTGCAAGTCGAGCTACTCAATATAATCATGATATGAAGAGAAAAGAGCGTGAATATAATAAACTGAAGGAACGTCTACATCAGCTTGTTATGAACAAGAAGGATAAAAAAATAGGTAAGCAGTTGGCAGAGATGCAGCTAAGGGAATAAGTAAGCTAATGTTATGCTAAGAAATAAAAGAATTGAGCACCTTACTCATGAAGTGTTATTTTCATGCTTTATACACTGATTTTTAGATGGTGTATGGATGTTCATATAAACTAAAAATTAAGACAAATTTCTAGACAGTGAAAAGTGAGTCATTCTGCTTTGCTTCATTAGTGCATGTATTTTTTAACATGACAGGTGGAGGATAATCCTTAGAGAAAAACTAAGCCACAGGACACTCTAATCTTCCACAGCAAAGGACTGACAGTATTAAAAATCAGGATTGGTTTCTTAGTGTCAAAAGAAGTGTGATTTTTGAGTCAACATCATAAACTTGTTCTTCAGACCAAATCATTTGTCAATTTGAGTTCCTTTAAATAAGTGTAGTGTGCACTTTTGAAGTAGTCAAAAGGATAGAGTTTAAAAGTTGTGCATATTTGTGTTTAAGGTATACTTTTTTCTATTCTTTTGACAACTTTAATTTACAACTATTTCCTGTAGGTAATGTGCAAAATTTTAAGAAAATAGTACTGATTAAAATGTAAAACTATATACAGAAAAAAGTATAGAGTAGGTAATACAGTATAATTTAGAGAACAAGAAGTCTGTGTTTAGCTGGGCGTGGTGGCTCATGCCTGTAAGACTAAGCACTCTGAGAGGTGGAGAATGGAGAATTTCTTGAGTTCAGGAGTTCAAGACGGGCCAGAGCAAGAGTGAGACTTTGTCTCCACAAAACGTTTAAAAACCCAGCTGGGTTGTGGCATGCACCCTGTTGTCCTGAGGATCCCTGGGGCCCAGGAGTCTGAGGTTGCTGTAAACTGTGATGATGCCACTGCATTCTACTCAGGGCGACAGAGTGAGACTCTGTCTCAACAACAACATCAAAAAAAGGAATCTGTGTTTATTGAAGAATAGTTTCCAAATGGCTTATAGGCAGTCCTCTAACGTACATGATACAGTGATACCCCTAAACTGTCTGCCCCAAACTGAACGTGGTCTTCAGCTATAGCTGGTGAGCATGTGGTTCACGCCGTCACATGGCAGGCTCTGCCTGCTGTCAACAGCAATTCAGGGTCGATTACTTCTCTGTCATTCTATACAGCAGAGCTGTTACAGGTATTTGAATATTTTATTTTAAAAATTATTGGAAAATAGAAAGTGAATGTATAGTAATAGGTAAGACAACATTGGAAAACTTGGAATTCTAAGTTGATAAATCTTACTCGTTTTGGACTTGGTTTTTGATGTTGGTTAGCTTGATGTTCTTGAAGCAAAGAAAAATTAAAAGCAGGATGGAATGCTGGCAGTATAAAATGTAGCCTTTAGTTAGAGAAGTTAATTAAGGATTGAATTAACTCTGGAAATAGAGCCCTTACATTATAGGGGTTCTGCTATTTTCTGGCCAAAAGCCAATTGGAAGTGACAGTTTCAAAATGATTTTATTAATGCTAAAATTATAGTAACTTATGCCAAAAGTTTACATCCCCACTGAAGACAGGAGGGATGCCAGTACCGTCAAGACTTTTTCTCTTTTGGTGATGATGATGGTGTTAACAGGGTGTGGCAAACTTTCTTAGTAAAGGTCCACATACTAAATATTTTTGGTTCTGTGGGATCTACAAGTCTTATGGCACTCACTTGTCTCTCCTGTAGTTTGGAAAAAGTAGCCTTAGACAATATACAAATGAGCGTGGCCGTGCTCCAATAAAGCTTTATTTACAAAATCAGGCAGCTGTCCTGCTTGCCATAGTTTGCCAACCCCTGCTAATGAAATTAATTCTAGACAGTGAAAAGTCTAGAATTAATTAAAAGTCTAGAAGTGAAATTAATAATTATAAAGTAACATTTAGGTACTTAACTGTGTGCTGGATACAAGGTTCATCTCTACTGTGTTAAGTGCTTTAACAGTTTTCACAATCCTTTGGTTTCATTATTCTTACCATGTCAAGTGAATGAATAGCCTTAGCAGTTAAATAACTTATCAAGATCTCACTGCTTACAAGTAGTGGAACTAGAACTTGAACTCCTAACCTGTATACCAAACTCACTAATGTCTCTCATGCATATAGAGTATTTTAGAATTTTAAACGCTTAAATATGAATGATAAGAATTGGTTTTGTTTTGTGTATTTGTTTTGTAGCTATGGATGTTTTAAATTATGTGGGAAGAGCTGATGGTAAAAGAGGATCCTGGAGGACTGGTAAAACTGAAGCCAGGTAAAGTCCAGTTCAAACTGATAAATTTGATCAGACTTTGCTTCCTATTCAGCCTTTTCATACTGACAGTCTCTTTCTCAGGAATGAAGATGAAATGTATAAAATTCTCTTGAATGATTATGAATGTCGTCAGAAACAAATCCTAATGGAAAATGCTGAACTTAAGAAGGTTCTTCAGCAAATGAAAAAGGAAATGATTTCCCTTCTTTCCCCCCAAAAGAAGAAACCTAGAGAAAGAGCAGACGATAGTGCAGGAACTGTGAGTGACTCTTTTCTCTTTTATACAGTCTTCAGATTGTTAATTAGAGCTAGTAAAAAACACCTGCTTGGTATTCTCAATGGGGACACGTGTTTAAACAGGAGGCTCACTGCTGTGCTACCCCAGTCACTGTGACAACCAGAAATATGTCCCTGTGTGTTTTCAGATATGCTTGGGGAAATAATGGAGATGATTTTCCAGGGACTTAGTCTGTGCCACACATTGTGATAAACACTTTGTAAACATTGTCTCATTTCATATCATTTTTATAATACCTGAGAAATTATTTCAAATATTATAATTTGATGATTTAGAATGAAATACTATAATGATCCCAATTTTATGGATGGGGAAACTAAGGCACAGTAGGTACTAGCCCAGCATCACACATGACAGAGCTGGGATTTGAACCCAGTCTGTCTCACACCAAAGCTCATGGTTGTAATCACTTTGCAGACATGCTTTCAAAAAGTATTGTGTGCTCTACTTTCAAGAGTGAAACTTCTCTTAACTTTGGGAACCAAGTAATCATTCAGTCTATAAATTTATTCTAGTCCCTGGAAAGAAATACCTAAAAAGATAATGAAGCTCTTCTTAAGAGAGAGACAGGCATGTAGACAATTGATTATCACACATTTTAGGTGCTGTCATAGGGTGGTACAATGTGCAAAATGGAACAGTTCTTGTGGCAATCAAAGGAGGCATCAGAAAAAGTGACGTTTGGGCTAGTTTCTTAAAAACTGGTGTTTTTGAGGTAGAAAACATGGGAAAAGCATTTGATGTAAGACAGTCATATGCAGAGGTCTGGAAAAAGTGGAATAATGATAAAAAGTTCAGTTTCCTTAATTGCTTTACATGTAAGTTTAAAATCTGGGTTTCAGCAATTTCACATTAGTGATTAAAATCCGAAAATAACAATTGTTATTTTATAACAATATAACAATATAACAATAACAATTGTTACTAGAAAATGCTAATTGCCGGCCAGTCACTGGAACTTGTTTTGTAAACCTATACTTGAAGATTCTTTATTCTGATAATTCCCACCAATCAGGCCATCTTACTTCCTACTAATTATTTTTTTCTTTAAAACATTTTAAAAAATGTTACTTGATTATTCCTTCATACTCTCCAATTTGGGGCCTGCTTGCCGTCTTATCTTTAAACTTTCTCTCCAACTCTGTCCCCTGTGGTCAGTTCTCCACGTTCCCTGACACCTCTTCAGGGTGGCCGAGTTCTGTTACTCCTGCTGCACCTTCAGTTCTCCATCCAACTTCTACTAACTTCTCATTACAGTCAGCGAGAAGTGCAGATCTTTTTCAGATGATTAAGTCTTCCTCACCCCCATTTCTCAGCTGGTGGATAATATCGTGTATAATTCTTCACAATTCAAACCTTTACATTTGGAGGAACACTAATTTCTTTTTTTTTTTTTTTTTAATAAAAAGGTATTCATTATAGGCAACACACAGTTGACCCTTATTCTTTTATTGAATGTGATAATCTCTGCCTTAAATAGAGTGTTAGGTTATTTACATTTGGTGTAATTTTTGATGTAGTCTTTTTTCTTTTTTTAGAGACAGAGTCTCACTTTATTGCCCTCTATAGAGTGCAGTGGCATCACAGCTCACAGCAACCTCCAACTCCTGGGCTTAGGTGATTCTCTTGCCTTAGCCTCTCAAGTAGCTGGGACTACAGGCGCCTGCTGCAATGCCCAGCTATTTTTTTTTGCAGTTTGGCTGGGGCCGGGTTGGAACCCACAATCCTCGGTATATGGGGCTGGCGCCCTACCCACTGAGCCACAGGCACTACCCTGATGTAGTCTTTTTTTTTTTTTTTATTGTTTCAGGATAATTGAGGGTATAGCAAATTAAGTTATATTGTTTGTATTTGTTAAGTAAAGCCCCTCTTATAATTATGTCCTGCCCCTCCAGAGGTGTGCCATACACCCTAACATTGTGCCCATTAAGATGGAGCATGCTCATCCCCCTCCCACCTCCCCTTCCCCCTCCCATCGCCTCCCCCGAACTTGAATTAATTTGAGTTTTCCTCTTACCTGAGTGTGTATTACCGTCTACTGGCTTCATATTGGAATTGAGTGCATTGGATAGAATACCAATTTCTTAAGTACATCTTTTGTTTTTAAAAGGTTCATTTTTCTAGCTCCCTTTTCTCTAGAAATTTAAGTAATCCAACCCTTTTTTTTAAAGGAAATATTTTGGAGCATTGTAGCAAGAAGAATACACATAACCTTGGAATGCCTAGGCAGCATCCAAGTTTCTTTTGTTCTGTGGCTTGCTTGCTTCTAGCCAAAATATGTACCCAAAATTCAGGTTAAATGAATGTTTGATTTTCATTTTGTGGTGATAGAGCTTTATTCTTATTAACTTTTTAACAGCATATTTGTAGTATTCTGATTGGCTTTAGAATGGAGAGAAGAGAAGGTGTGGCTTCTCAGCAGAGTAACAGGCATGTAGCTCAGAGACCTTCCCCCCACCTGCTCTGCCTTGGAGACCTTGACCTCTGCTAGCTCCCTGCTGCCCTCAGACTGTTGAGATGGTTCTTCAGACTCGGTCACTGCCTCCTTCCTGCCTCATCTGCTTGTGAAACCCATCTAGCCAGTCCTCCTTTTTTTCCATCTCCTATTTTTTCTTCTTTTTCCCCCAGCAATATTTTTATTGCTCAAGTCAGGAAAATCTCTCTCTCTACCTTCCTGGATGCTAATAACAAAAAACAAATCAGGAATATTTTCTACAGTTGCAGGTTACTGTGACATACGACATTTTTGTATTGATTCCCTGTGTTCTTATCCTGCTTTCATTCTGTATGATTATGTATCAATAAAGTTTGCTGCATTTTTTTATGATTTCTTGTCTTGGTAGAATACAAAGAAAAATATCTCTGGTTGCATAAAAATTTATATGAGGAAAATAGGATTAGCAGTTGCTTTGGCTTTGGAGATTACTTCACAGGTTCATTTCTACAAGCAGCCTCGGATTAGAACAAGTTGATCTAACTTCGAATCTCAATTCTGCATCTTAGTTGTGTCATGGCTACTACTCTAAGCCTCAGTCTTCCCACTCTGTAACACGATTTGAGGAATAAATGTCATGTGAAAGCATCTAATACAACCTTAGATAGATAGTAACTTCAAACAGCTCCGTGACTTGTCACCAACTATAACTGTCACATTCATATTCAGGTTTGGAGAGACCTGAATTGGGGAGTTTCTGTCCTCAATGTTAGTTACTTTTCTCAAGCTGTTTATGTTAGTGCTGGGTGGTGTGTGAGAGAGAGAGCACAGAAGGGCTTTGGTAAGACGCCCCCTGGTGAGCAGTCCGAGGACTCCTGCTGCCTGCGTGTCTGAAGCTCCTTGAGGGTGCTGGTCTTCCCTTTCCATCTCTCCCCACTTGTAGGTTATCTCCGATGCTGAAGAGGATGCCGGGGAGCTGAATAGGGACAGTGTGTGGGACCTTTCCTGTGAGACGGTGAGAGAGCAGCTTACAAACAGCATCAGGAAACAGTGGAGAATTTTAAAAAGTCATGTTGAAAAACTTGATAACCAAGGTAACCGCTGCTTCAAGGCATGTGAAACTAGTCCTGACACTTAGGAAGCTGTTCATTTTCAGTCGGTTGAAAAGTCACACTGTGGGTTCACGCCAGAAGTACAGTAGCTTAGTTTGGTGGTTTGAAAGCAAGATTTTGCCTGTTTAGATGTGAAGTTTGATCCTCACTTTGAAAAGAGGGCAACAGGCAGTGCCCGTGGCTCAGTGGCTAGGGTGCCAGCCACATACACCCAGGCTGGCGGGTTCAAAACCGGCGCCCAGGCCGGCTAAACAGCAGTGGCAACTGCAACAACAGCAGCAAAAAATAGCTGGGTGTTGTGGCTACGCCTGTAGTCCCAGCTACTTGGGAAACTGAGGCAAGAGAATCGCTTAAGCTCAAGAGTTTGAGGTTGCTGTGAGCTATGAAGCCACGGCACTCTACCAAGGGTGACACAGTGAGACTCTGTCTCAAAAAAAAAAAAAAAAAAAAGACAACATCCTGTGTCCATCAGCTGCAAATGCAGTGCACAGTTCAGTGATGACAACAGAATCCTGTCTACTCAATCTTGAAAAGCAGGAAACATTCATCATAATATTAGTATAGATAAGAATCTTTTCTTATTTCCCAGGAAAATTATTAGGAAGCTTGCATACTACTTACTGGCTTCCTAATAGTTCCTTTAAAATTATTTTCAGAATAACAGATGGTCAATGTAAAATATCAGTTAGGAAGTACATAAAGTAGAATATCCAAGTCTGTGGTATGTAGCGATTGTCCGGTGCATATCTTTCCAGATCTTTTCTCTATAGATTTCTAAAATGTTTATTTAAAAATAAAAATTAAATATTACATATTTAATGTTTCTTCAGTGTTTTCACTTAGCAGTGGTATTATTTTAGACATTCTCTGTCTTCATAGATCTACACTATTAATATATTCTTAATTTATATTAAAGTTTGCATGCTTTTGAATCAGGAGAATTAAGGTTTCTGCTAGTAAATGAAGTCTATTTAAGGAAAATTTAACTGTCAAAATCATGAACTCATTCTATTGTCTTAAATAGTAAAGAGCAACCAGCAAAATTATTATAGTATTATTACAGTATAATAGTATAGTATTGTAGTATAAATTAATGAGATTTTATTTGAAGCATCATTGTTGGTAAATGGCAAGTATGTTTGGACTTCATATTTGTTGAATTTATTAATAATATGTGACAGCAGGGTTTGTAGCACTTCATTGATCTTTGAAGAAATGTCAACAAGATTATAGTTTATGAATTAATTTTTCTATTATATGAATATACCCACATCCTCTGTTCTTAATTAGAGAATATTCTTGAATCAATGTGTATGAATTAAATGTTGGCAATAGAGTTCTATTGGTAAGCATTTCATTTAGTCTTTAAAATCCTACAAGTTTATAGTTGTCATGAACACCTGATAGTTACTTTGTTCTTTAAAAATTTTTTCATAGTATTGAAATAAATTTAATTTATTATAGCTTAATAAAATTTTAAAAGGCCCAAGGAAATTACCTTTTTGAAAACCTGTGAGATTCAAGTTCTAAGATTTTTAAACGTATGTCTCAAAACACCATAAACTAAATAGTAGCTGTAAAACCTGTGTCGACTTATGGATTTTTGTTAGTTTCAAAGGTACATTTAGACGGTCTTAATGACGAAGATGTAATCTCACGACACGACCATGAACAAGAAACTGAAAAACTTGAGTTAGAAATTCAGCAGTGTAAAGAAATGATTAAAACTCAGCAGCAACTTTTACAGGTAAAGGCGAATTACCTTTTAAAGCTGTTCTCCTCTATGAAAGGCCAGAATTTTGCTGAATCTTACCCGATTTGTATTCCTTTTCCATAAAGTCTGTATTTGACAATTTTCCAGTCTGTTTCTTTCTGACAGATAGATTGCATAGTATTCCTTAAACAGTCCATGCTTGGCTAGGTGGGATAGTAGCATTTGGGAATGGAGAATCCTTGTTTGATTTTCTCATTCTTCTTAATTTCTGTTCTTGCCCTGGAGTTTGACCTGCCCTCCCTTGCTTTCATTTCTACTTGTTGGAGGGTGGCAGGGACCCTCTGGAACTTACTATGTTTTAAAATTTGATAGCAGCAGCTGGCGACTGCATGTGATGATGATACTACTTCACTGATACGAGACTGTTATTTGTTGGAAGAAAAGGAACGTCTCAAAGAAGAATGGGCCCTTTTTAAAGAGCAAAAAAAGAACTTTGAGAGAGAAAGACGAAGCTTTACAGAAGCTGCTATTCGCCTGGGATTGGAGGTATTTTACACAATTGTAGTGCTTTTGAAAATTCAGTGGGTTGTTAGGCTTATTTAAATGCTTCTAAGTTCTGCTTTTAATTGTTTCTCTCTTTTTTTTTTTTCCAAATTATTTTACTGGTAGTGAGCTCAAAAATAACTTGAAATGAAAGGGAGGCTGAACATATAGAATGATACATAGCACATTTCCTCTTTACCAGACTTGAGAATTGAACTTTTTTATGAAAACATGTGAGCATTTGTTATCCCTTCCCCTTGACCTTGTACTGTTACGTGTCTCACACAGTCAGTAAGTGTGGTTATCACAAGACAATGCCACCGAGTGCAGGTTTGCCATTAAAAAGAAAAAAAGAGGAAATACAGTAAAAAATAAAGTTCTACATCCATCTGCAGCCCCTTGTCCAGGGACGTACACGCCAACAGTTTGGGTTGTTGGATGCACATTCCTCAGCTGTTTGACTTAGCTCAAGCCTTGAGCACTGAGCAACGTGTAGCATTGCCTGCCTGTGGCCCTTTCAGAAGCTATGGGAGCAGCATCTGAATGTGGATTTTAAAATACCCATTCAGAAACCTACAACACGAGAAAATACCCTCTTTTCTTATCCCCAGTCTCGTTCCATAGTGGTAACCAACGTCACAAGTCTCTGTGGGTGATTCTTCCAGGAAGTGCTGATTTAGCTTGGACCTGTCCCAGCTGCATTTCCTTGATGTCAGTTATTGGTCCCCTGCTGGGAGCATTGGCCCTCCTACCTGTGCGCCCCCTCACTCACATGTTTTTTCTTCCTAATAGTGTTACTTTTCTCTTGTTGCCTTTTTTTTTACTTTAAATAACTATTTAATGCTTGCATTTCATGTTTGTCCAACCCCAGACAATAGCAGACCCTTCTTGCAGTGAAAGGTGAAGAGACTCTTGTGGTCGCTCTTGCCCTGCCCGTCTTGCTGCCCCGCTTGGCAGTGTTTGTGATACTATTTTTCTTAAGTGTTACCACCTTTAACTTGTTCTATCGTAGAATCCAGGTATAGGTATTTTGTCTAAAGTTGAGACTTAGAAATTGAAAACCAGGACAGAACATAGATAACATTATGATTATGCAAATATTATTTAGTCTAAAACAATATTTTTACATGTAGAAGGGACTTTGCACTAGAGGTGATGTGTCACAAGCTAGTGAATTCTTTGATTTTCTCTGTAGCTTTCGGTGTGATTTCCTGAATCAGAATCAGCTGCCATGTCTTTTATATCTCACATTATGCTCGCTCTTGGGTTTGTTTTTGCCCTGAAGTTTGACCTGCCTTCCCTTTCTCATTTCGGCTTACTGGGTGTGTGGAGACCCTCTGGAACTTATACTATGTTTTAAAGTTTAACTTTTTTACCTTCTTCAAAATAGTGCATTAGCTATAGACAGTCTGAATTCTGGAACATCCAAAATATATTTATACTTGATTTGTTTGGCTGGGTATAGAGTTTAGCCTCCAACTTTCCCCCGCAAGTCTTTGAATTATCCATTTCATCCAGTGTTTGGTTTTGCTAAGAAGAGGTCTGATTTTAATATAACCTGCATTATTTTGTAAATAATGCTGTGTTTTGGTTTTTGTCCTTTCTCTCTGGAAGTTTTTGGTATTTTTCTACTTGTAAAGTTCTGAAATTTAACCCAGAATATATCTAGATAATTCCTTTCAGCCTGAAGATTCTATGTTTTATTCAGTTTAGGAAAATTTTCTTCTCTATTATTTCATTCTTTACCTTGAATTAGACAAATGTTCAATCTTCTAAATATATCTGTAATTGACTTTGGGTTCTAAATTCTGAGATATTCTCTTAATTTTACCTCACAGATCACCATACTGATCTTCAGGGACAGCTTTGGTGTTCATTTCAGCCACTGAATTTTTATTTTGGAACTTATCTTTTAAATATGTTTAATGTAGCATCATGCTAATTTATAGATGTTTATTAACCTGATTATGTTAGAATTTTTTAAAAAGGTTTCATTCATCTCTTGAATTATTTGTTATCTACAGTCAGTTATCTTTTTTCTCTTACACTGCTAGCTTTCTTCCAGAGTCTGGTGGTGCTTGAGTGTGTATTAACATATATGAATGAAACTCTGTTATTTTAAGCAGCTGGCGTAGATTCCTTCCAGGATTGTGAAAGTCTTCATCAATAGCTTTGTTCCTCAGGAAGCAGCTCCTCTCCACGGGAGCCCCTCTGTTTCTGAGCCACATCCCCCACACTACTGCGGGATACTCTGGCTGTGTGACATGTCACTCCCAGCTGCCTGTGCCTTTCCCTGCTTGAGGACTTCTCTGCCTGCCTGCGTTTTTGTGGGAACAGTAGGAGCAGTGAGGGATTGGGAAGGAAAGGTAAAAAAAAGAGCAATGAGTGAGATTTAGAAGAGGGGCAGAGTTTGACACAGCCTGCAAATACCCTCTTGTGGCTTAGTGGTGGTGGCCACAGATACTGGTAGACGGCTAAAGAATGAGAGAAATGCTTGAGGAAGTCCTGTGTCCTTTGGTTCAAGTGATTAATTTGCAGTGTAAGGTAGTAGGGTATTTTTCTATTGTCTGTAGTTTTATATTTGTGATGATCTGTATGTTGAAAATTACACTAATGTTCTGTTTCCTTTTTTTGCATTGTCCATTTTAATTTATTCAAAATTATGAAAATAGCAATTGTCGGTTTATTATATAAAAGGTGAATTTTTATTTTTTAAACATAACTTTCTTTTTTATTTTGGATTATTATGAGGGTTCATATAATTAGGTTACACTGTTTGCATTTGTGAGGTGGAGTCTGGGTTGCAGTTGAGTCCTTTCTCCAGGAAGTGTCCCGTTTACCCCTGCACTGTACCCATTAGGTGGGAACTTACTGCTCCCCCCAGTCCTGCTTCTTGAGTTTAACTGTGTTTCTCTCTTGTGTGGACCTGTAGTTATTGACCTGTTAGTTTATTGGGTATGTGGGTGCTTGCTTTTCCTTTCTTGAGATAACTTGGGAGAATGTTGTCCAAATCCATTCAGGTAAATACAAAAGATGCAACATCTCCAAATAATTTTCTTGATTGAAATTGCTCTTAGTTTTTTAAGTCAATTCATTTAACACAAGAAGTACATGTAGGTAACCAGAGAGCAAACACAGGTAGCTGGAAAAGTCATGTGAAATGTCAACTGTGTAGATACTGAAATATTGATCATTATTTCTTTGGTTTGTTTGCTGTGGTAGAGAAAGGCATTTGAAGAAGAAAGAGCCAGTTGGTTAAAGCAGCAGTTTTTAAATATGACTACCTTTGACCACCAGAACTCAGAAAATGTGAAATTTTTCAGTGCCTTCTCAGGAAGTGAGTACTTCATAATCTCTGATCTGAACATGCATGCAAATAAAATACTACTAACTATTAATATAAAACTTTAGATATCACCAATAAGGGCTCTTTAGTAGGAACGAAAAATCAACTTTAATATTTTAGTTATTCAGAGTGGGGTGAGAGGTATACTATATATACCAAAAGTAATTTTTGTTGTGAATAATTTTTTGAAAATTTATAATCTGAAAATATTTTTAAAACTAGATCCTGATGAATGTTTGTGGGGTGTGCAACACAAACAATAAGATGAAGTGTGTTCTTTTACTTCACTCCCAGGTACAGATGAATCATCCTGGTTAATTACCTTCACTTTTTTAACCTCACCATATGTACTTTGTCCTTTTCTTTTTTAAAAACAGGTTCTGATCAAGACAACCTTGGAGTACACTCGAGGCAACGGCTAAAGAAGCCTCACAGTGTGGCTAACGGGTCTCCAGTCTGCACGTCTAAACTCACGAAATCTCTTCCTGCCTCACCTTCTCCTTCAGACTTTGGCCAGACACGTTCCTGTGTATCCAAACACAGGTATCTGTCTATAAGTGACCTTTTTATATAGTTGTAAAAATCGTCAAAGTTGCACTGCTACAGAAAATTGGCCTACCTGTAGCATTAGTAACAGTAGAGGTTTGGGAGAACAATCTAGGAGATTGATTTATCCATTCTACAGATATTTATTGCACGTCCAGTACATCTAGGCATTGTGCTAGCTGCTGGGAATGCAGTAGTGAGGGGGAGATCTCTGGCCTCTGTCTTCTTAGAGTTCATCATACATGTGTCTTTCTATTTCACTTTTGAAATATAGTCTGTCTTATAGGAGTTACTTAATATTTTAAGTGTTTTAATTGCCTTAAGCAGAAGTATATTGTTTTGACAGTTGAGAGTACATATTTTAAAGTTGCTCCTGGTGTGCCCATTTCATTGGTGTTGAAAGGCAGAGAACTGAGAAAAGCCCATTCATCGTGAGTGATCAAGATGGTCTGTGCCCAAGGATGTCACTATAAAATAGGTTGCTCCCCCCCCCCCCCCAGGAAACCCATATGCTGCTCTTAATTGCTGCATTTTGGTATTTCCCTCTGTAAATTATTGTTCTAAGATACTATCAATAGTCTGTCTCAAAGCCTAGTCCAAGATTAACTTTGAATTAAGCAGAGGAAGTAGGTAGAGCATTCTTAGTGAGATAGGACTAGAAAAGATCAAAGGGGCAAGCTGGAAAGTGAGTAGTAATCTCTTTCCTCTCAATTAAGTAGGAGACAGAGGCCTGAGAAGGCAAGAGTCAGAGCTGCAGCAAACTTGGCCAGTGATAGAGACTGGTGTGGAACCAAGAATTGAAGAAGCAGGCTGGCCCTTGGGCCAAGAATTGTTAAGTGGATGGATTTTAAAATAAGAAGTGAAGCTTTCAAAAGGAAGAGGACAAGATACTACAATTTATAGTTGACTTTTAAAAGATAGGGGGATTAGGACTCCAGGTGAACATTAGAGGGCAAAGAAAAGAGAAAGGGCACTCCAGGCTCATGTTGGACCCCTGAGGTAGGACACACCTGGTGTGTTTGCAGCCACTGGTGGAGTGAGCGAGCAAGACCTGGAGGTGCGATGAGGTCTCCATGCGGAGGGAGAGATGAAGAAGTTGAAATATGTGCTCCTGTCGGGAGAGTCAGGTTCTGAGCCCCCGCATCCTCGTCACTCAGGTTCAGCAGCAGTTAACTCATGATTGGTGTTGTCCATCTGTAACCCCACTCTGCTTACGTCCACCCCCGCACACATTTTGGATTTCATTTGTAAAATGTTTTAGTTAGTAGGTCACATGTTTAAAGGGCGGTGGAAAACCTTCGAGAGTTTTAAACAGCAAAGTGAAAAAAAAATCTAAGTTTTAGAAATCTGTTTTATTGTATGGAAAATAGATTATAGGAGTCAGTAATATAACAGGAGATGAAGTGCTTGGAGTTGGAGTGAGAGATGGTAGCAGTCGGACTGGGGTCGTAGTGTGAAGATAAAAGTGGGATTTGGCTGAGTACATTGGAGGCTATAACCCAACTATAGCACAAGTCTATGGGGAAAGGGCCAAGGAAGGGGAAGGGGGGGGGGGGAGGTTTTGGTGGAGGGAGGGTAATGGGTGGGGCCACATCTATGGTGCATCTT
>CAUYPK010088552.1:0-14092 GCA_963574355.1 Loris lydekkerianus
AAAGTAGTTTTGATTTGCATTTCTCTGATGATTAAGGATAATGAGCATTTTTTCATATGTCTGTAGGCCATGCACCTGTCTCACCTGTCTTCTTCAGAGAAGTTTCTCTTCAAGTCCCTTGCCCAGCCTGAGATGGACAAATTTTTGATTTTTCTATTAAAATTACTCTTCTGGAGTCTTCTCAGTCTCAACATGTGACATTCAGTACTTTATACCACACAATTGACTTCTGTCAGAATTTAATTCTCATTTTCTTTCTTCTTACACTTGATATTTCGATACCACCTGTAGGTTCTGACTTTATCAAATCTGTTCACTTCTCTCCATCTCCATTGCTACAACTCTACCCAAGCCAGCAATACTGGTATACCTCCTTCTAATTTTTATATCTGTATATAGAACATATCATTTTATTTTTCAAAATTCTGCCTCACATATAAGTAAGAGTGAATAGGTCTTACAAAATTTTTGTTTTTCTAAATCTTTTTTAATCTGCTATGTAGCCACATTGGTCTAATTTCTTGAGATGTTTATGTTTACCTTGACTTAAATCCATAGTTGTAGCACTAGCTACCTCCTGTGCTTAGGAAATAAAAATCCAAAAATCAGACAATATACCAAAAACAATAACAACAAAACTACCTTCCTGAGTGCTTCACAAAGCTAGTTCTTGTGGTTCATCTCAGCTAAAATGTCACCTCTTCAGAGAAGCTTTCATCAAGTAATCAAAAATAGCCCATCAGATTTTATTGTTATCATGCCCTCTATTTAATTTTCTTTATAGAATTAATTTATTCTTCAATTTATTTTGTTTATTTTTTACTTAGGTGCTACTTTTCCTTATTCTGTAACTGAAATATAAATTCAATTAATGCAAATATTTTATCCTGGTTTACCTCTAAAATTTCAAATACCTGGACTGTTTAATAAATAGTGCTGGGAAAATTGGATAACCACATGCAGAAGAATGAAACAGGATCCCTATTTCTTACTACATTCAAAAAATTAATTCAAGATTAAAAACTTAAAAGTCAGAAGAGAAATCATAAAAATTTTGGAACAAAATATAGGAAAAACTCTTCTAGATGAAGTCCTGGGGAAGGATTTATGATGAAGACTCTAAAGGCAAATCAGCAACAAAGAAAATAAATGAATGAGACAATAAAATTGAAAAGCTTTGGCACCACAAAGGGAACAATCTACAGAGTAAATAGACAATATATAGAATGGTCATAAATATAAACTCCATATACAAAGATTAATATCCAGAACCTATTTTTTCAATTTGGTTGGGTGGACATATTATACCATAAAATATTTGAATAGTTATTTCTATATAAGCATTTAAAAAATGCCAGTAGTAAAAGAAAAAAAACAGATCCAAGAAAAAAAGTCATGTATTTACAAGTGCATTTATTTGCTTATTAAGATAACAACAACATTAAAGGCATGACATTGTTAGTGTCCTAAATTGTTTGCATATTATGTCTATGTGCTATTTAAACATTTTTCAAAATTAACACATCATAAGAATGTTTCTACTTTCTTTACTTCATTAGTTATTATTTAAGCATAAACATTAATAAATAATAATGGCAACAATAGAATATAGTACTTAGGTTGTTTGCAACAGCCTCATTTTAAGTGCTTTACATATAATCCTCACAATATTCTAAGTGCTTTGTATATATTATTTTCAGTAACAGTGTGAGGTAAGTATTATTATTACCTTTAATTTATAGGATGGGAAAATTGCAGAATAGTTACCGTATATACTTGAGTATATATGGTAAATGGCTTGCCCTGAATTATATTTTTAATGAATACCAGAGCCAAGATGGAAACACATGAAGAATAAATTAGATTCTATGCCTTTAAACAATAAACTGCATTGCTTTTGCTTACCTAGTGAGTCTTATTTTATTCTGAGATTCTTTCTTAATTCCATCTATGTTGTTTTAGATGGGCATATGGTTTATTATGGTTTCTAGCTCACAGTATTTGTTAAAATTTAACTATATTTTCTTTTGTAAGTTCCTAGAGAAATGTAGTGTTAATTGCATTAACTCATGACAGGAAACAACTGTTATTCCATTAAAAAATCAGTTTTTTTTTCCCTAGAATATTCTATCCACACATATATCCTACATAAGACTTAGAATTATATTACGGATTATGAAGCAGGGAAGAGTTCACTAATCTTTACAACTTATACCACAATGTTGCATTTCTTATTACACTGGTTATATGTAATTATTAGACTTTAAAAACGTGTCTTAAAAAACAATTTAATTGTTTCACTCTGAGAAAGAATTGGTTACTTCCAACTTATTTTGAAACTATATTACAAATAGCAATAACATATTTACTAATTGTTTTCTATGACCAAGAATAGAAGTTCTCAATTTTTTAAATCTCAGAACAAGCTTACAATTTTTTTATTATTATTAAATCATAACTGTGTACATTAATGCGATCATGGGGCACCATACACTGGTTTTATAGACCATTTGACACATTTTCATCACACTGGTTAATATAGCCTTCCTGGAATTTCATTTTTTTTAGTTATTGTGTTAAGACATTTACATTCTACATTTATTAAGTTTCACATATACCCTTGTAAGATGCACCGCAGGTATAATCCCACCAATCACCCTCCCTCCAACCCCCTCCCTTTCCCCCTTCCCCCCATTCTTAGGTTATAACTGGGTTATAGATTTCATGTGAAAGATCAGAACAAGCCTACAATTTTAAAAATACTGTGGAACTGAAAGAAATTTTTGGATGTAAATCATGTCTATAATATTTACCACAATTATAATTGTTCAGAAATGTATAGGATAAGTATATCTGAATTTCATTTAAAATATCAAAAACAAACTCATCACATGCTAACATAAATAACACTTTATTTAAAAAACTATATTTGCTAAAATAAAAACATGGAATTGGAAGAGTGACACTGGTTTACATTTTTGCAAACATCTTAGTAACTTTCTCAATAGAAGACATTGCTTGTGTTAATGCTCAGATTGTTTCAGAATTGGCCCAAAGAAGTTGCTTTAAGATGGCTCTTGTGTTCCTTTGACATGCTCTATCATTGTATTGGGCAGTTCTTGAAAGTTTGACATAAAAAATATTTGCAGAGGTAACTATATTTTACCCATGATTCAGTCATTTCTCATAAGAGCTCTGCTTTCTTTAGGGGAAAAGAGTTATTAAAAAACAAAATTTGAGTATTAGATATATTCCTTACCCTGCTTGGTAAAAGCAGGGAGACTTTATCTCTCTGCTTTCCTAGTGGACACAACTCAATAATACATGTATGTTAATTCCTATAAACATATGCATGTACACATATACATAGTAATCACATATACATATGGAGATATATACACTGTATACAGTCAATCCTTACTCTTCAGGAATGACATGTTTTCAAGTTTGTCTACTCACTAAAATGTATCTGTCCCCTCACAGATCATTTGCTGATATTCACACAGTGACAGGACAACATTTTAGTCATGGACGCACAGGTTCCCAGTGAGGTCAAACAAGGTTTGACTTTGCCTCTTGTTTCAACTCTCCTACTGTAAATAAGTGTTTGATTTTACTGCTTTGAAATGGCCACCAGAGGAACACTGACATGCTGTCTAGGGTTTCTATGTGAAAAATAAGGTTTGTTCAGGCATGAATTGTAGTAATATTGGGTGTGTATTCTATGTTAATGAATCTACATTATATATTTAATACGAGTATTTAAACAGAAACATGCATAAAACTAGTTAAGGTATTAAGTTTTCTATTGTTGGAAATGTTGAGACCAGAGTCTTGCAGGAACTTAACTACATTTCCCCTTTAGGAAACTGGCTAATGCAGTATTTGAGGGAAATTTATATAACATAACTGCTATGAATAATAAGAACTGACTATGCGTGTGCATAGAACATACTAAATATACTGTCACAAACAGAATTTTTAGGAATCTCAACTTCACAGAACTATGTCCAATTTCCATGTAGGTTTACTTGACCTTTCTCCATTTCATATCTGCAATTCTATTCTCCTAACCTCAGAGCTCTGACCCCCAACAATATTAACACATTTATTTCCTCAATCCTATAATATTTTAAAAATAATTCAATATATCTTAATCTACAAAACTATATGCAACTACTAAAGGAGAAATCAAGGTTTATTTTCTGGTTTCAGTTATTACACCCAAGGCAATGATCACATTCATAATACTTAGATTTTTTGGGTTTTTTTTTTTTTGCCTTTTTTCTTTTCATCTTTCACCAGTAGGATCACTATACAGCCATTAAAAAGGTGGAGATTTTGATCTTTTGCTACATCCTGGATAGATTTGGAGAACACTCTCCTAAGTAAAGCATCACATGAATAGAAAATTAACTATTCTGGGGATACCAATACTAAATTGAAACTTGTAGATTAATAGCAACTTGCACACATGAGAGAAAAACTCAAATTCAAGGAGGGGAGAGGAAGGGCGTTTGCCCACCTAAGAGGTAAATGGCACATTTCGTTGGTGAAGGTCACGACTACAACTCAGACTTTTCCTTAGAAATGCAAGCTATGGAACTTAATTACATGTACCCTGATATTAATGAAAAATTTAAAAAGATAATGATAAGAAACCAAATAAGTAAGTTGATATCATTTGTTTCAATTTGCTTTTATTTTTAATTTTTTATCGTCTCCTTTTCAACTTTTTAAATTTAATTTTACTTTTGAATAGGAAGAACATTAACAGGCTTCCACAGTCAATGTTATACAAGATGATATTCTTAGAGAAGTGTCATTTTCTTTATCTCTTCCACTCTAATCCCCACCATTTTCAATTAACCCATTTCATTGATTTTTGATTTGTTCACAATGTTGTTTTTTACTTTGAAAGTGGCAGATAGTAAACACTTTAGGCTTTGTGGGTCATATAATATTTTTTGTAAACACATAATTTTGTCACAGCAATGCTAGAGTAGCCATAAGAAACGAATAATCAATTGAGTATCATTGCATCCCAGTAATACTTTAACCATCGGAAGATAGTGAGGGCTCCATTTGGTTTGTGGACCATAGTTTAGAGGCCTCTGAATTGTATTAAAGCATATATGGAACTAAATATATATAATTAATTCTATAGAAGCTATGATCTAATTGCTTTAAACTACTCTAAAAATATTGACATATATTACATTAACATAACAGATTCTCATTTCATTTTATATGCAGAAATATACACATTACCTAGTTCCATCAGCTTAGATCTCAATTTCCTCATGAATAGAAATGACAAGAATTATTATCAGAGGATTTGGCCCTATGGAACCCAGTAGAAAATTGGCATATTGTTTTACTTCCATTTGAGACTTGTTGTCAGATTCCTTGAGTGTTCAAAAATGTTTTATTCTCTCATTCATTAATTTGAGAAATATTTATATGGTACTGACTGAGAAATGACCATTTTTTTGAGTTCTCTTTTCATAGTAAAAAAGAAAATTTATGTTTCTGCCCTTATATTAAAAAATATTGCTGGACTACGCACCAGGAGAATCAGCATGATCTGACACTGATGAGAGTTAAGATATGATTTGAGACAAGCCACTTCACCTCATGTGATTTCACTAGTTAGTGAAAAAGGTAGAGTTTAAGCAATGTGCCATTAGTGGCTTAAACAAGATATTAAGCTATCTTCTTGAGTAGTGTTGATTCATATCCTTAGACCCAAAGCCAGTGAGTTTTAAGTCTACTGCTGGAAATCAGGATTATGGTCTCTACGAAAGTCACATCATGAAATTTAATCCTGATATATATTTTACCTGATGAGATGATTCAATTATCAAGGTGATAACTTTTTTCTAAAAGGGGCCTGATAGTAAATATTCTATGCTTTGAGAGGCAAGTATAATCCCTGTCATGTATTCATCTTTTTTTTTTTTTTTTTTTACAATAGTCTAAACATACAATATATGTATTTTTAGCTTATGGTCCACACAAAAACATTCTGTGAGTCAGATTCACACAAAAACATTCTGCGAGTTGGATTTGACCCTTGTCTAGTAGTTTTCTTACGCTTGAACTAAAGAATTTCATGGTATTCTACACTCTTAGAGTTTAATGGACTCAATGCAAGACCTGTTCATCGGGGGTAAGTTATGGTAACACAGAAATAAAAGCAGCACTCCAGAAGGGTTCATATACAGATCTGCTTATTTGAAACAGAATTTCTTCCTAGAAAGAATAAAGTCTAAGTGAATCTTTTGGAATGATATTCTTTTTTCTTTTTTTTTTTTTTTTTTTTTAATTGTTGGGAATTCATTGAGGGTACAAAGAACCAGGTTACATTGATTGCTTTTGTTAGATAAGGACCCTTCTGCAGTTGTGCCTGCCCCCCAAAGGTGTACATTCTAACTTGCTTTACAGGATGATGCTCTAGGAAGTTACTAGTATAGAATTGAAAAGATAAAAATTTTTCTGATGAGGTAGTATCGTATTGAGTTAGAGATACTTGAAATGTTTCAAGTTGTATGAGCTCCTCATAGACAAGTGCTGTTTTATGGATTCATGCATTGAGATAACAGAGCAGTATTCCTTTGCCTTTGGATTGATACTTGGGGAACACAAGGGGCAGCCAAGCTATACAACACGTGCAAGATTCCTTGACCTACACTGATAGCTTGCTTTCCATTTCAATTCAACACCAAGTTATTAAACCCTTGTGACCAATAAATGCATCTCTAACCTTCTTTTATATGAGTGCCTATGGTAAAAACCTATTTTTCTATATAGGGTGAACTGGAATAAACAATAAAGGATGACTTCTTCACTCAGGAGTTAAGGAGTATTGAAACAAATACATAATTACATATAAAAGAATGAGAAATGGAAAATACACTCAACGCAGCACATAATGCTTATTGCTATGTGTTAATTTGTCACAAAACACTTGTATGCACAAGATTAAATAAATACATAGATTAAATAAATATTTAGATCTTAATTAGAGAAGGTTCATTGAAACAGTGCTTTTTGGAGTACATAGAAGTTCATGTTCTCTGAACTTTGTGTTAATACAGAACGTGTATGTATTATTGAAGGATACGTAAGAGTAGTCTACATGACCTTGCCAGGATGGGCTTCCACTTCCGCTCAGAATAATCTCAGACTTTAAGAAATTGAATGCTCTTTAGGTAACCTAGAAAAACAGCACCTTTGTGATAGATTTCTGGACCTTGTGCCTTGGCAACAACTCTCGACCTTTTTTTTTTTTTTTTTTTTTTTTTTTCTTTTTTTGGTTTTTATGTCTATAAAATGGAGATAATGTTAATTCTCCTGTCCTGGATGCTGAGAAGGGTGATTTATAAAAGTAAAGCACTTTAAAAATGAAAAGCACTTATGCTTATTATTTACTGTAATATTATTCTAAAAAGGAGTAACTTGTATGAGAGGACATTTGCTAAAAGTAAAGTTCACTAAAGTTAGCAAGGGCGGCAGTTGAAAATAAATATGAAAATGAATATAGGAAAGACATTTTAAGGGCTATTTCTTTCATGATCTGAATCTCCTAAAATGCTTTGAGATGCTTCTGTTTCTACAGCGCCCATAAGAGGTTTCCTATAGTTCAAATACCATTATATGAAGAGAAGCTTTCCATTTTTCCCATCAAAGAATCATTATCTTCAACTCTAATGAGCTCAGATTTCAACTTAAGAAGTATCAGGTTGAGTTGGGAATGAAAGGAAACATTTAATCTTTTCTAATTTGTGACTGCAAGAGAGACTTCACTGAGTTTAATTTAAATCAGATACATTATCTCTTTCACTGTGTTAAATTATTTAAGCACTTAATGATTATAAACACAAAAATTATCATTTTTTCACTGTGACTGATAAGTAAATAAAATTAGAACAACGATGAAATGCATTGATTACATTTGCCGAAGGCCTCTTTTGTTCCTCACACTCAGACTAAATAACAATGGCAAAGTCAAAAACCTGACATTTTAGATTTTATATAATTTGCATTGAAAGCACTTATTTACAGGAAGGGGTCTGCAATTATGGTTTCATTAATGTGGCTTCTGAATGTATTCTTTATTTAGGTCAACTTGTTTGGCGTTCTACTCTTTTTACTAGTAAGCAGACAAATTAATTTCTGTTAAAGTAATTGATCAGAAAAGAAACAGTAAAAAGTAAAACCTTGATAGAATGGAGTTCTGTGTTAAGCTAGGATGCAAAATTAAATAATTTAGAAATTCATTTCTGACAATTGTGCTCTAGCTGTAAGATAATACAAAAGAGGATTTCAGCAATTAATCAGCAAACAGAATGATTAAAAAAAATGGAATATATATAGCATTTGATTTTTTTTTTTTTGAGGCAGAGTCTCCCTATGTCACCCTGGGTAGAGTGCTGTGGCGTTCCAGCTCACAGCAACCTCAAACTCTTGGGCTTAAGCAATTCTCTTGCCCCAGCCTTCCAAGTAGCTGGGACTACAGGCACCTACTACAGCACCCAGCTTTTGTTGTTGTTGTTGTTGTGGTAGTTATCATTGCTATTTAGCAGGCCCAGGCTGGGTTTGAACCCGCCAGCTCCGGTATGTGGCTTGCACTCTAGCCACTGAGCTACAGGCGTGGAGCCATATCTAGCATTTGAAAACATTGAGTTGGTTTTGTCATAGAATTCCATGTACTTTCATCATTGAATCTTCAAATCTAAGAATTCTAAGGTGAATTTCATAATTGTTAAGACAATCCAAACAAATTGACCCTATACACTGAAAACCACTGGTAAACAATATTCAAATTGACAAATGTAGTATTATTTCAGTGATAGTGACTTACTGATTTATTAAAAAAAAAAAAAAAAAAAAAAAGAAAGAAAGAAAAGATGAATAGAAAATAATTTTTATGGCCAGCCAGGTTGGTTAAAGGCAATTTTGTAGATAGATGGTGTTTAGAACGTACTTTGGGATGGGAGAAAATATTCACATATATACACATCTACATGTATTTGCCTCTCTGACTTTTGTTAGTTTTATATCTGGAATAGGCAGAAACAGATGCATGTTCTAAGGTTTTGTTTTGTTGTTATTTTAACTCCTCTACAAACTGTGAAAGACATCCTGAATAGCCTAAATAATTATGTGCTTGCTAATATAATATTAGCTAGCTAATATCAAAATATTGTCATATTTTTAATGAATTATCCAAATAAGCCATTCATATTTTCATTTTCATGTTGTCTGATATAATAAAATCTTAGATTAATATTCCTTTCCACTGATATTATTATTGGTTAGTGGTCTGCTTAGATAAATGAAGAATGGAGTTATATTAAGATGTAATGATTTAGGAGCATTTGCCAACCATTCAGTTTGCATTACAAGGTATTCTCATAATCCTAAATTATGTATTGCCATTGACCATCCTGATAATGTAACTGTCATTTTTTAAATTTAATTTTTATTCTAAAATTTACAGCATGATAACAAATTGCAGATAAAATGTAAGGAAATATAAATATCAGTCACAAACATTACAATAAAACAAATAAACAATCTTTCTTCATACAATATGAAACTGAGCAATAAGTATACTTTGTTGACATCATTATTTGCTTTGTAGAGTATGTTATTTGCCCTTGTAGACTTCTGGTTTTCCAAGTGTAAAAAATTGATATCTAACATACTGTAATGTGAATAAAATGGTACACTTTTGCGTACTATAGATTGCGATTCAAATTTAATGAACATGCACACATTTTTTCCTTATATTTTTTAAAGATAACTTTTTCTCTTTCTTTTACTTTCATCCTTCCTCCCTTATTCTTCTATGTTTTCTTATTTTTCTCCTACTGCAATCGCCACGGCAACAATAGGACATGATTAAAAGTTTGCTATCATAAACAGAATAATAATGTTTAAGTAAAAGAAGAAAAAAGTTTAAAAAAGAGAAAAAGCTATTGCTTTAGAAGAACCACAATCGCCATCACTAAGACAATATGATCACAGCTGTAAGGTATCTATAAGAGGGAAAATGTTTTAACCATTTCACCTACATGTCATCTCAATTTGAGAAATAGTGAAAACCCTTAATCCTCCTTAAGGAAATTACTAACAAATAATCTAAAATTGGACTTTCAACAAGATTAAAGAAATGTTAAGTCTAAAATATATATTAAACATTTAAATGATGGAATAAAAATTGACATTTTTAAGTAAAAATAAGTGCATATAAATCCACTTTTAAAAAAGTAATGTATATATTTGTTTGAATGAAGAACTCATAATATTTTTTTGTATATAACTTGGACAAATTTCTGTAGTTTTTATATAAACCTCTTTATTTTTGTTCTATACTTGTTTTCTTCTACATTATAATTTATTACGTAAATTATCTTCTCCATTATAACTGTCTACATAATTAAATATTTTATTATTTAACTGAAGTGGTGAACATGTAATATGTATTGTCACTATTTAATACACTTTCGAAATGCCCTTTCTACAAAAAAAAGAAAAGTGAGCCTATTAACGTGTGAAGGAAAAGACAAGAAAAGAAAATGACATAAGTAATAGATGGATAAGTAATCCCTCATTATATCTAATTTGACTTAATGAGAAGCAATTCCTAACTTTCAGCCAACCTCAATATTTCACAATATTCAAAATAACTTTCTGAATAATTTCTTGAAGCTAGAATCATAGTCCTTTTGCAATTTATACCCTTGAAAATAGATTTTCTTATTTAGCACTACATTTTTGAAAAGTAGTTATTAAAATATGTGGCATTTAAGTCCATTTTCATTATAAAAATTTTGTAGTAACTAAGAGTTGTCTAGGTTGTCAAGGGAATTTACCAATTCATATCAATCATTTGGCTTCATAATTAAGCACAATTCTCTTTTTGAGCTTTTTATATAAAACCTGCAGTTTTCTGTCATGTGAAAAAAGGGTAACTAGATTTAGATGTATTATATCAGTGACTAACATACATCCCTATAAAATGCAGTTAGAAATTATTGGTTTAATATAAAGTGTTTCAAAGTAGGCTGGTCAGTTAAGCATTGTGATACCACATAGTAGAACATATTAGTTCCAGATATAAATCTCATTTATAGAAAACAAATCCATTTAAGGTGGACGATGATGTTTTTTCTAAGAGTGAGTTCATAAATCAGAGCAGTGAGAGGAAAGCAGAAGAGAAATTGTGATCTTAAAAAAGAATAGGAATAGGTATGATCTAATGAGAAGGGCATTTTACTTCTAAGATAGTCTTTGTCCAAATTTCTGAGTTCAATTAGTCATGAAAAAAGAGCCGACTCAGGGACTTTCTACACTATGCCTGACCACTGCACTTCAAAGGTGTCAAGCTTATGAAAAATTATGAGAACTACCAACTAAAGAATACTAAGGAAAAAATACTCCATGGTCTCATAGATTAAATATTGGAACAGAAAAAAAAAAAAGAACATTAATGAAATGATTGGTAAATCTGAATGCAGTCTGCAGTTTTGTTCATATATTATACCAATGTGAATTTCTAAGCTGTGGTAAGGGTATCATGGTTGCCTATCATATAATAATTAAAAGAACATAAGTAAATAGTAAGCAGGCCCTCATTGTGCAACTTTTGCAACTATTCTGTGAATGTAAAATTAAATGATAATAAAGAGGTAATAGTAGCAAAACAAATAAAAATGAGAAAGTAAGAGAAATTGTAAGAAAATTTAAAAAGGAAAAAGAGATTCCAACTTCATGGAAACTAGTTAAAATTGCAACGTTACCTAAATATTTCTTGAAGATATTGAGGTTTATATATGAAGATTATGAGAATTTATATCTCTTGATCCCAATAATATAATATGTGTATTAAGATTAATTTTCGTACAGGTATCTGAATTTCTGGGATGAATAACTAACTTTACATTATAATTAACTCCTTAGAAAGAGCTGTAGAGGCAGAACACAGTGTATTTTGTGAGGCACAGAAGAATGGAAAACTCAGTTCTGCTTCACGATATCATAATAGGAAATATGTATGTGAGGGGATAATAGATATCCAAATTGCATCCCTAAAGTTAGACTAATGTGGAGAATTATATAGGATCAGGGCTGGAAATCAGAGTTCATGATCAAATTCTGGTGACTACAAGACAACAGGAAAGACCAAAGCAAATCACTGAGTGAAGACAACACATAAGCCAAACGGGATGTCCTGCATACTTCTATATCCGTTGAGGCTGTAAGCAGGACCTGAGCTCAGAGCACAGTCACTAATATGAAAATAATAAATCATGTGCAAACAGATAGTGAGCTTATTGCTTCTACATTCCTGGATCTCTGATTCCAATGCCTGTTATTACCCATGGCTGCAAATCTGAACAGGTTTATGAGTTTTCTGGTACTGTAAGACAATATAAGAGACCTACATCAAAAATTAACGTGTCCCTCATAAATCAACACACACACACACACACACTTAATTGGAAAAAAGTGCCCTTTTCAAGTCTGTTCTGTTTTTATGTTAGCTGAAACATAACATTTTATATTTTCCAGAAATAAGGAATTGGGATGCCAGCTTTTGTGCCCGATTCTCTTTCCTCCTTGTGCTCTTTATCCTCCGTTACATTCTTTCTCCTCCATGGTTTCTGACATTTCCAAAATCTGAATCAGGGAAAGAAGGGCAGAAAAGTGCCAAGAAAATTTATTAGCCAATATAAGTGGAAGTCCAGGTAGAGGGAAGAACTCAAGGTTTGGTGATTTATTGGCTATTGGTGTCTCAAGGGACTCACTATCTTTGTTTCTGTGCTGTACCATCTGAGGTGTCAGAGCAATTACTCTCAGCGTTCTAGGATGTCAACCAGAGGCCATCAACCCTACGCGATGTGAGTCTATGTAGACATGCAGGGGGTGATAATACACTTGTCTGCAGCCTAAAATTCTTCTTGATTGGCTCACACCCTCTCCAGAAACAACTATGTGCAGAACACTGGATTATGTTAATTGTTCCAAGCCTGCCAACATTTACCCTGGAAGCAGGAAAGAGGCACAGAACCAGTTTTGCCTGAAGAGAATGGGAGCTATTATTTAGTCCTTGCTGAATCTTTAACTTTCTCTCTGTGGATTATTTTTTTAATTCCTTGAAAACAAAGATTGTATTAAAAAGCTTCTATGATGTTTCAAAAGAATATGATATTGAAAGCTACCAAAGACTTTTCTTGAAGTGTGAGAGAATTTCATTCATTAATTCAACACTTTATTATTATGTGATAAAATGGATCTATAATTGGATAATCAATGATCATAAAAGAAAAACACTTTCTATCTCATGCAACCTAGACTCTAATGCAGAAGAACTGGAAATAAACAAGATAAATAAAGTTTGTAGTGACTGGCTGGAAATAGGGATTAAGTGGGAAAAAGAACAAAACACGTTAAGGGATCAAGAAATGTAGGTAATACTCTTGGAGGCCAAAGCAGGTGGATTGCTTGAGCTCACGAGTTTGAGACCAGCCTGAGTGAAAAACAAGACTCCCATCTCTACTAAACATAGAAAAACTGAGGCAAGAGGATTGCTTGAGCCCAAGTTGGAGGTTGCTCTACTCAGGCCAACAGCTTGAGACTCTGTCTCAAAACAAAGAAACGAAGGTAATAGGCTGTGAAATATCTAATACATTGGGGAGTTTTCTGTTCTTATCACCAAAATACAGTGCTCATTGTACTCTCTAGGTAAGTATTTATCTCTCCCTCTCTTATCCTTCCACCTTCTTGGCTCCCAGTGTCTGTTATGTCTCTTTATTTCATGTGTGCCCATTATTTATTGCCCAATTATTTATTTTTATTTATTTTTTATTGTTAAATCATAGCTGTGTACATTAGTGCAATCGCCTGTACCCATTCTAAGATGCACCATAGATGTGGCCCCTTAAAGAAAGATGGAGACTTTACCTCTTTCATGTTTACATGGATGGAGCTGGAACATATTCTTCTTAGCAAAGTATCTCAGGAATGGAAGAAAAAGTATCCAATGTACTCAGCCCTACTATGAAGCTAAATTACAGCTTTT